>OW203765.1:26053464-26261257 GCA_934045905.1 Leuctra nigra | reverse complement strand
GCCGCCTATCTCACCTGCCCATTCTCTATCTCACTCCAATCTATGACGTAGGAGTCGGACCCCGGGATTGTATGAGACGCCCGCACGCCACTGCCGCCATCTCACCTGCCATTCTTTATCTCACTCCAATCTATGACGTAGGAGTCGGACCCCGGGATTGTTTGACACGCCCGCACGCCACTGCCGCCATCTCACCTGCCATTCTCTATCTCACTTCAATCTCGTTACGCTCATGTTTGATCGAAATGTGATCAGCTGACTCTCTCCCTCCCCCCTCACAATAGTGACGTATATTGTCGCAGCATTTTGTCTGCGTAACGAAGCTTGTTTTTTGTGATCTTGTCAGGTTTCTGGTGTAATCTATCGGACAGTTATTTTGAACGCTCGTGTGGTTTTAGTTCAGATGTTGACTGAGAGATGGAGCTGCTTGCACGAAAACGAACCGATAACGTAATTTTTTTTACCATTATTCATAAATAACAATTTGTTTTGAGGTGAAGTATAAATACTAGGAAAACGCTCTGTACGCGTTGATGAGCGAGCACGGATACGCGCAACACCTCGAACCGAAACTGTCTATCGAAAATATCATTAAAAGCCAATAGTTCTTGAATTTCGATAGACTTGTATACAAACATATTAGTTCCAATAACTATGCAAAGTTTTAAGTTGATCGATTGAACCTTTAATGCCAGATTGCCAGATTGAACCTTTTATTATGTAATGCCAGATTTATCTCAAAATCTATTTTTTTGCAATAGTTTCGTTTTGATCCTAAAAGTTCCTATTTTGTTGATATCAGTCAAATGTCATTGACAGAGCTTGATTACAGAGCTTGATTTGTTCCTTGTTGATATTCAAAATCACATAATCCCCTTAAAAAAAATATACCGGGGACCACTCATGATATTTCTGCTCTAACTACCTTGGAACTATGAAGAGTCGAAGTTGCCGTGATCAACATTTTCGAGAAATTTGACAGCCAACACGCAAATTTTGTAAAATGTCAATAACTTTTGGATTTAAACACAGATCAGTCTGAAAATTGTAAAAAATACAGATAATGTTGGTCCGAATGGCCATGCAAAGTGTTGGTCGTAATGACTTCTCAAAATTTCAAATTGATCGAACCAACTAATCGAAAGATATTTTTTTTAAATTTGAACCAATAACATGGATCCCTTTCAAAAACGATTCCAGAGACTGCATAGATTACGTTAGTATGTGTGCAATATTTCAGATCGATTGGTTGTGCGGTTTGACCTGGGCAGTGCAGGCAAAAAAAACAAAAAAACACACAGAGGAAGTGCCATGAGAGTTCCGTGGTGACGCTCGCTACGCTCGCTCAATTATAGTATCCTGCCCGCTTGTCTTCTTCGTTCTTCTTCGATGTAATTTGAAAAAGAACACTGAATAAGAAGGACGCAAAACCAATAAAACTCAGGTACCATCATAAATGAAGTTTACTTAAATGGTAAAATATCACTAAAGCTTTGTCACTTAGCTTTGATCCTAGCTGGTTGCCGCAGTTGCCGACTTGAATGCAAACTATTTCCCTCATGATGAAGCTGAACTGTGCTTTAGATGGATGGGCCGAGAATGTGGACGAGCTGTCAAAGTGACAACTACTTGGGTTGTGTCGGAAGAAAGTTGAACGAGATTGTTTATGCCACTGCCATGAAGAGTGAATCAGATGCAAGATGTATGGAGTGTCTCTACAATTCCAAAATGCAATCATCAAATAAAATTTATTTTCGTGAATTGTAGAATAGTAGGTATGATGTTTTAATCCATTTCAATCGTGATTTTAATTAAATCTTTTGGGTGGAGAGCCGTCCCGTTTGGTACTCCATGTTTTTAGTTTTGGTCAACATTTTATTAATTATTTTTGTACTCCCATTGATTTGTGTTACACATACAGTCAAGTTATATGCTTTATAGACTAGGGAACATGTGTGATCAAAACAGAGTTATAAATAAAAATAATCAAATAAGAGGGAAAAAAGGGGGAAAAACACACACATAGAGAAAGTGCCATAAGAGTACCGTGGTGATGCTCGCTACGCTTGCTCAATTATGCTCACTTCAAATAAGTTCAAGATAGATTCACATATAATTATTAAACATAAAATTGTGTTTATTTATAAAAGTAAATATAAATTCACCTCTTTCCTACATAAACTCAAAATCAATACTTCTGGTTTATTCTGTTTTTCAACTGTAACTTTATTCTTTAATAATTTGTAAATTTCTTCCTATTCAATACATATGTTTGAAACTTGCACATACTTAATTGTGGTATGTTTTCTAAAATAGGTAAAAATTTTAGAACTATATCTTTATTACTTTTGATATAGTGACCTTTCAAACAGGGGGACTATTTTGAGCCACCCGGTATAATATTGCTGATGCATACTTTACAGTATTTTAAGCTTATCTTTAAGCTCTGAATCATTATTATATATTTTTTCTATTTCATACCAATGATTGAAGTTCATACAACTGAAGTTTGGTGATTGAATAATTATAATATTTTGGATATATAAAATAGATTACCTAATGACATAACAGCTCACGCCCGTTAGCGTATGTTTTCTTTTCGTGTACCAATCGCATGCATTTTTTGACTAGCTAATTTCTCATTAGAGAAGTTGTGATGGTTCGTTTCATCAAACTATTTACAAAAATTAAGATGCAAGAATGATGTAATTACTCTTATTTTAGTAACAAAGCATTAGGCATCGAATGTTAACTTCTCCGATTGAAGAAAACTTTTAATTTATCTCCATGAATCACTACGTACTCAATGATTTTTATTTTTCCCCGCTTCAAAGACTCTTTGGTCCTTCAATCACGCTGGACAGGACGTTGTAGTAACCATGTGAAGTCTTCACAATCTGCAGACAGAAAAATACACGAGATGACAATGTAAAGTGATGTCCAATCGTGACGTCTTGACGTTCGTTTTACCAGCGCAGTTCAAATAAGCAGGCGAAACGCAAAGTGTGGACAGTGTGCAAAACGTGCACACGAAGTTGGAGAACTAAGCAAACTAACTCAAATCTTTCTCAGTTTTCCTATCCTCTGGTTATCAGAGATGGAATTGAATGGGAAACGGTGCTGAAAACTAAAAGCGTCAGAGCTGCAACTTTCTATTGTGCGTCTTTTCCGCAGATGAAACTGTGAGTGCAAAACGGAACGTGGAGACCCTAAAATCTTTGATGAGGTGGCTGGCCACACAATCTACTCTAAGCTAATAGCATTTAGTTACAAATATTATAATTAATGATTCGCAGGAAAAGGTTCCAAGTATACAAATGTAAAAAATTGACTTGACGCTTTAAAACCTCATTAAATTACAGAGACAGTTAATTTAATAAACCACGAGGAATGAAATGAAATGTAGTTTGAACAAAATAATACCCATCACAATATCCGATAACTTGAGATACATGAAATCATAGAGAATACAATAAAACTGTATTTCTAGATGAATGTATTTACTTCTTAAAAATAATGAATAAGTAATTTATAGGCTTACGTGAAGGAAAGTCACTAGAGTTAACGGAATGAAACCTGCAGCATTGATATGAACAGGTTGATTAGCCATCGACATCATAATCCTCATCGATTTCTTGAAGCTTTCCGACGCTTCGAGCCAATCACAATAATAGACAGCCTCCCTCACTGCTTCACTCTGTAACACAGGACAACAGGTTGATTAGCCATCGACATCATGATCCTTTACCCATCACATACGTCAAACTTCTTCAAAATTTGCAATCATCTTTCACAACCGTCAAGATACTCGGTAGCTGTTGATTTGTGTCGTGGTCAAATACCAATCCACAAATCTTCGATTTCCTTCTTACATGTTCACTAAGTTGGTCGGTTATCTAGCAAGCCAGAGCTAATGTTGAAGCACCACACAAAATTACTATAAGAATAATCCATATTGTTACATCAATAGAAGCCACCTGAAATACGGTTAAGAAAACATAAAATCAATACGTATTATTAGCGTCGAATTGATATTTGATATGTGGGTCATACTCACCGAAGTCATGTAAGTAAATGCCAGACAAAATGATGCAACACAGAATATTATGCCACCTAAAATATTCGGATTACAACTTGGGTATCCTTCGTAAAATGTCCTAAAACAATCCAAACATTTAGAAAAGTAAGTGTAACATCGATGCAAACACGAAATGAGAAGAAGTCCTCACTCTATGAGCGCCTGATGATGCTGGATGCATTCCTTCAGACGTCTCTCCATCTCCAAGTAAAGTTCTCGCTTCTCTTCATCAGGCTTCCTGTAGTTGATTGGATACCGATGTGCTCCTATGACTTTCCATGACCGGGTTCTCTCATACGAGTCTTTTGGAACACGAGGAGCTTGGTGTGGTCTTCCTAGACTCATCTTCTTCAGATTACGCTCTGTTATTTGAAGATCAGTTTTGTGCAAGATTAGATGGCGAGACTTTCTAACTTTCTTCCCCATCAGTGTTCTCTCATACGAGTCTGGTTGCACAGAATGGGTTCCTCCTTGGCTGAACTCTATCACACCAAGCTCAGCTAGTGTTCGACTGTTCTTGGCCATATAATTAGTCTTCCGGCGACGCTTGGCCTTGATGTGTTTCAAACTGTCCGCTCGGATATTCTCTATTTTGTCGCATAGAATTCGGAATTGGCAAATCATGTGGACATACCATGATAAAATAAACAACATCACTAAGCAAAATAGAAGTGAGGCATGCAACCACATTACCACCTCAAGGAGAACGGCGTAATATCGGTTAGGATATACTGATACGTCGAATGGAAAATATATTCTGAAACGAATATCAAAAATATTATAAACCTGCAACACAGATGCAATGAGTACATGATGAGCTACAACATTATAATTGTGTAATACATATCGTCCCCGACGGCTGCTACCTTATCGCGGTGGTGGGGTTTGTGTTGGCCAATGATCCACTCAGCTACGCCGGCGAGCATATGCTCATGTGTAAGGGCTATACCCATGCCGAACATGTCAGTGGTGAGGCCCAGACAAGGAGCAGCCAGGGTCGACCTACCCATGCCCTCCCTTGAATTTACTGCCTCCTCGGGCCGGCCTTCCCCCTTGAGACGGACGTCCCCCCGAATTTGGTCCCAACGGCCCAAATCTGGCCTTCCCACCAGTGCTGGACTCCCCCGGGTCGGGACTCTTCGGTTGACCCCTCCCTATGACCTCCATTTTCAAAACAAAAAACTAGAGTGTGCAAAATGACCTAGCTGTATCAACGCGCCTTTTAACCCTATTATACTACTACTACATTTCGTAGCTAAATAATATGACAGACATTATCACAATGTCAATTTGTTTGAAATATTTATATATAACACTCATCATTCCTTCGACTTACCCGTTCAAGAAAGTTTCTTCATGCAAAGCTACATAGAAAACTGCAGGAGTAATCAACCATATCGCTGGGTATAAGATGGGCAGATATTTAAGAAGAAAATCTGTTAGTTTCGACGACTCTTTCACCATCACCCGATGACGATGTCTTAAAGATGAGAACTTCATATTGATTTCATCCAAAGATCCGAACAAAGAATGAAATAACTCTGGTCGCATGTAAATGTTTCCTACCGATACAGCAAAGAGCGATGTAACATTCATTAGAAAAAACATCTTCGGCAGTTCTTGTGTCCTGATGTTCTTCCAGTTGAAGAAGAAATAAGCCAAGTGCTGGAATGTTGCTTCGAAACATTGCTGAGCCACGACAAAGCGGGTGAAGAAGAATATCAACAGTTTCATTGGACTTTTCTTCACATCCTCGGAGTAACTACAAATTCCTGAGAGTGAGATGAAATAATATATAATGATAGTTTAGTTCAGCGTTCAGTTTTCTATATAGTAATATCACTTCTGGGGTGCGATCACATAAAATGATAACTTCCTTGTCACGGTGACAAGTCGTTAGAAGGCCGTGAATAGCATTGAGTGAGAAGCTTGTCACCGTGACAAGAAAGTTATCATTTTATGTAATCCCACCATGGATTGCATACAATGGCTCTAGCGATGTGCTGAGAAGATAAAGAGGAAATTTGTATAGGTAACCGGAGTAAAGAATGTGAAGAGTTTAAGCAAGCTTTGAATATACACTTATGGCCGGTCTTTCAATAGTCTGCTAAACCAGTAGTTAAGATTTAAACGGTCATTCGAGGATTGTCATTGGTTGTTGCCATGGCATTATAGGCATAATTGATTGTTTAAAAGTTAGCAAGGCATTGAAAAGTCACAACTTTGACTGTACCTTAGTAAAATATAAAAATTGTATATTATTGATTTTCTGGAAGCCGAGCAAATAGTGGTTTTAAATAAACAATCTATCCCTAAAGAATTCAAATACCCAGCAACTAACTCCGTTTCGAAATACGCAAATTACAAGAAGAGGTGTGGACGTAGTACCAATAATTATGAATGGACAAGTTGCAGTTAGCATAGGTAACCATTTCAACTCGATTCCTTAGACAAGAACCTAAACTGGCATGAACATAACTAGCAAAACGCTCTGTGCAATGCGTTGATGAGCGAGCACCCAAACGCGCAACATTTCCAACCAGAATATCGTAGCGCACAGAAAACATAATATAGGTACCTACATCCATTGTGAATTGAAATACGATCCACTCGATCAAAATAATATTACCTGACTTCATTGAAACTGAGAATAGCCATCTGTAACTGATCCATAATAAAAATCAAATCTAAGTTGCTCTGAAAATTAAATGTTGATAAAATCTTTCTGACATTCTATTTAAGGTGGCGCGATGACTCGAGGCATAGTCTCAGATCTTCATAAATCTTTGTGTACTTATTGATAATCATGCCACACACAATCTCTGAAAAAATTAAACTCTTCTCGTGTCTAGTTTCTGAGATAATTTGAGTTTTCTCCCCCATGTTATCTTATGGCAGCCAAGTAAAATCCTGCCATTTTTAAGCTAAAATGAAGTTCTAATTATTTTGTACCGTCAGATTTTAAGAAAAAACATTTTTTTCTGGTAGACATACGGACATACTATGAGGAAAAAAATTGAAAAAGATACCAACGTGTGCTATTTTAAAAGTTATACACCAAATTCAACGGTTCTAGTTGAAATTTAAAAAATCACATGATATATGGTTTTAAATTTTAATCAATGGGACCATTTGGCTGAAACTTTGTATGATTGGGTTTAATGTTGGTTGCAATGACTTATTTTCAAATTGATCGGACCAACCAATCAAAAGATAATTTTTTAAACATTTATACCGATAACAGGATCCCGCTCAAAAACGATCCCAGAGACCGCATAGATTACGTCATTATGTCTGAAAATTTTCAGATCGATTGGTTGTGCAGTTTGACCTGGGAAGTGCAGGCAAAACAGCAAACAAAAACAATCAAACCAGAGAAAGTGCCATAAGAGTACGGTAGTGACGCTCGCTACGCTCGATTAAAAAACATGTAGAAAAAATTGTGGGTAAAAATAGCTCCAGTGTGTTTTAAATCTATTTTTTTCCTGAAATAGCCACTAGAATGTGAGCCAAAAATGGCTATTATTTTCATTAAGCCGTTTTGCCTTCCATTTTAGGGACTTTTTTTTAGGAAAAAAGCGACCTAAAATACACTGGAACTGTTTTTGATTCACCCTGTTATGGCAAATTGTTTTTAAAGTCTAGGTAATGTCCTGCTAATAATGCAACAATAATAGAAAACGTAATCACAATCTATAAAATTAAATGTTACATACCAATTATCTTCATAAATCTTACCTAGTTTAAACATGAGCTCGTGTGTGTATTTGAAAATGTCATGATGATGTCTTTTCTGCGTTATTTCCGGCATTATTTGTCAGAGAAGTGCTATTGGAGAAAAAACCCAACACCCTGTGCAATCGCTCGGTGTCTTTTAGTCTCTGTGTCGCTTATTTCATATATTATTCAGTTAGCAAGTACATAATATGTAGAAGGAAAATCAATTCAATGACAGAAACGCAACATTAAATAACAGGACAATAAAAACCTTTCAATATTTGATATTTTATTGCGTTTAAAAATGAAATATGTTGAAGGAAAATCAATATTATGTCTCCGGTCTACGCACGGTCTACGTTTATGTACACTTTATTAAATACTAGCTGACCTGCCCGGCGTTGCTCGTGCCAGTGGGGGGGGTGGGGGGGGGAGATTTTTTTCGTAAGTTTTATTACACCTGATAATGTCAAAAAGTGAAATTATCTCTCGTACATTCTGCCTTTAAGCTGAATTTCTTCAATTAGGGGTGGTTTGGGGGAGGGCTTGAGTAGCCTGAAATGTGGACAGGTTGACGAAGTACACGTGTGCAAAATTTTATTGAGGTCGATCAATTGAGGATCAGAGCATATGGCCGAAAGTGTCAATTTAATTTTTTCAATTGGGGTGGTTTTTAATTAGGGGTGGCTTGGGGAAGGGGGTAAGTACCCTACGATGTGCGCAAGCTCAGTTAGAATCTCCATATAAAATTTGGTTGAGATCCGTAAAGGGTGAAGAAATGTATGAAGAACATACATACACTCATACATAGGCAGACATTCTACTTTATAGGTCGAACAAATAAGCGATACGTGATGGAGCCACTTCTGGCAGGAAACTTTTTAGATGCACTTTTTTATTTTGATGTTCGTGTTTCCACAGGGCAGTGAAAAATGAGAAACAATTTAAATGTAGATTTAGTTACAAGTTTACTTTTTCAGCCATAACAAACAACTAAAGCAAATTTTATATCATTTATTTACATAAAACCCTTTATATCCTCCATTATTCTAGTACCAAAGAATGCAGCAGAGGTCAGTCGTGTTCCTTATTTTCTCGAATAGAAGATAATTATTTTCACATTTTACCTACTTCATAATAAATGTATACATGTAATACATACATAATATATACATAATACATACATAATACATACATAATACATACGTAATACTGAGAAGCACATTGCAATTGACAAAAATGGACAAACAAAGAAGTAAAGTCATTAGACAAACATTAAAGTTAGAGAGTTTACATAATAAGATTAAGAGAGAGCGATTGAAATTGTATGGGCATATAAAAAGAATGGGGAAAGATTGAATACCAAGAAAAGTGATTGACAGTGTTGGAGGAAGAAAATGAAGAGTTGGAAGGCCTAGAGGAAGATGGATTGATCAAGTTAAAGATAGCATTAAGAGAAGAGGATTGAAGTGGGAAGAAGTAGAGCGTGGAAGATGGTGGGAAGATGAAGAGAAGTGGAGAGATGTGCTGATGACGCAAGAGGAAGAGAGCGAGAATGAAGAGAGTGAAGAGCAGGAAGAAGAAGAAAAGATGCGACAGGACCGGCCAACCGGCATCAATATAATTAGTATAAGTTCTTTTAACCTGATGTAAATTGGATAAAGAAATAATTAAATAAACGATAATTATTATTATTAATAATAATCAACAATGTCTCTCAAACCATCCTGGTTAAATGTGCAGAAGTAGATAACAGTCCGGTGGCCAAGAGCCGATAAATTGAACATTCCGGAAAGAAGCTTGAAATAAATTGTCATATTTTACATTCAGAAAAATGAGCCGAAAAGTCTGAGGGGTGGGATATTTTTTAACAACCCTCTCGGCCGTGACAGGGGTGCCAACTTTACCGGTTGAAATGGGTAATAAAATAAGATTAAAAGAGCGATAAGATAATAAAATGAACATTATAAAAAAATATATATAAAAAAATCGAAGAACTTTCATTTCAGTGCTCCCAACAGACATCTAAGTAATCAACACGTTATGATTTTTAAATCGACCATCTATTAGCAACAACTTGAAAGTACGTGAGAAAGCTGCAAAAGTGTGGTAAAAATTATATTATATTGATTTTCACAAAAATATCCCACATCTGCCACCATTTGTGGAAACATAAGAATGTTTTCCTTTCCTTAGAAGTTACGTAATGAAGCAGGGCTATTTCATCAGCTATTTCATCAGACCATGCCGGACCATGCCGGACAAACTAGTGGTGAGGTCACAGACAAATAGCAGTCAAAGAGTCACCTCATCCTGAGGGTCTACCCCCCCCCCCCCCTGCCCGTCCTCAGGCCGCCTCCCCCTCAAGACCAATATCTCCCTCCCCCCTCTGACTGGACTTCCCACCAGTGCTGGATGCCCAAGAGATTAAATTCATATAGAAAGAAGCAATCTTGTTCAACTTCTGTGCCACTCTTCTGTGTCACATTTTCTTGATGGAAATTAGAACATGTTCTAAATGACATAAAAGTTGAGCTCAAGTTCTGTGACAAGAAGTTGCCTCGTGTAAATTCAAAATTGTATGAAAAGTGCGAAGGTGACACAGAAGTTATTCAAGAAATTGTACCGTGTAAATCAGGCTTTAGGCTAGCTCTAATCTGTGATTTTTTAAACAAAAATAAGCTTCTGATCAGGCCAATGTTGTCACAAAACAATTATTACTTTTTTTAAAATAATTATTAAAACAATTTAGTGTTCCAATGCACCAGAAATATTTTTCAAATAAATAAAGATAGATTCACATAGAATTATTATTAAACATAAATTTGTGTTTATTTATAAAAATAAAAATAAATTCACCTCTTTCCTACATAAACTCCAAATCAACTCTTATGGTTTAATCTGTTTTTCAAATGTAACTTTAATTATTTGTAAATTACTTCCTATTCAATAAATATGTTTGAACTTGCACATATTAAATGTTGGTACCTATGTTTTCTAAGATAGTACACATTTCAGAACTCTATCTATATTAATTTCGATATAGTGACCTCTCAAACAGGGGATAATTTTTTAAAATTTTATAACAATGAGATGGAGTTCATACAACTCAAGTTTGGTGATTAAAGAATGATAACATGTTTGATATAAAATAGATTTAATTTGACGTAAATAACAGATCAAGCCCGTTCGCGTATTTGTTTTCTTGTCGCAGCAATCACATGCATTTTTTTACTAGCTAATTTCTCTTTAGAGAAGTTGTGAAATTATGGCTCGTTTTATCAAACTATTTACAAAAATTAAGATGCAAGAATAATGTAATTACCATCATTTTAGTAACAAAGCATTAGATTGAAGAAAACTCCTAATTTATCTCCATGTATCATTATTTAAACGCTTAACTACTCTTTGGTCCTTCAATCACGCTGGACAGGACACTGTAGTAACCATGTGAAGTCTTCACAATCTGCAGACAGAAAAATAAACGAGATGACAATGAAGAGTGATGTCCAATCGCTCTGTCTTGACGTCCGTTTTACCAGCGTAGTTCAAGTGAGCAGGCAGGACGGAACGTGTGCACGGAGTTGGAGAACGAAGCAAACTAGCTCAAATCTTTCTCAGTTTTCCTATCTTTCTTTGATTATCAGAGATTTATTCTGCAGAAATTGAATGGGAAACGGTGCTGAAAACAGTAAGTGTAAACGCGCTTCAGAACTGCAACTTTCTATTCTGCGCCTTTTCCGCAGATGAAACTGTGAGTGCAAAACGGAACGTGGAGACCCTAAAAACTTAGTGGAGGTGGCTGGCCACACAATCTACTCTAAGCTATAGCATTTAGTTACAAATATAATTAATGATTCGCCGGAAAATGTACCTAGTATACAAAATAATGTCGAAATTGACTTGAAGCTTTAAAACACCATAATATTACCATAGATATATCGTCGCCTCAGAGTGTAAGTGCTCTATGTCCAACTTTTCCCTTCCGGAGAAACAGAGGGTCAAACTTTATGATTTTATTAACCCTATAAAAGTATAAACAATAACTGTAGTTGTAAGTTTATATCATTACTTATTCGAATGAGAACACTTATTTATGTGTTTCATTGATGTTTCAGTAACAAACGAAGCGAAAATAGGTAATTTCCTGTTGGACATAGGACTTTGTGCACATTTCTTAGCGAGTGTTTGTTAGAAATGTGGACATAGGTCTTCTGCATTTGGAAATCAATGCAATGGCCAATGCTATTGTGGTACATTAATATTTTTTATTTCTCATGAATATTACTGAAGATATTGTATCAGTTAGTGTTTCAGAGTGATTAACAAATAATTATTCATATAAATTAAATTAAAAATTAATTGATTTAAATATTTGAGAAAAAAATAAAATTACACAAAAAACTTAATTCCATACAAAATAAATGTAAATAAATCATACAAATAATATCTTACTACTTAATTTTAATCTGACTCGTACGTGACCTTCGAATTAAGGAATTAACAGCAGGTTTACTAATATCCCAGATGCGCGCCAACTTGACAGTTTGAACGTGAGGGAGTGCTCTGATTGGACGATGCGGACATAGAGTAAATGCATTCGAACAAGTCATTGATGACTGGACATAGAGCAAACGATTTCCGTTCATAATTACCGCAAAAGTGATAAATTGGAGGGTTTTTCAATTGATATAGATCAAGTACATTTTAATACATGACCTAAACCAAAAATCTCAAAATTTCAAAAATTGGAGATAGATCACTTACACTCTGACACGACGATATGTATATGATATTACAGAGACAGTAAATTTAATAAACCAAGAGGAATTAAAGAAAATGAAGTTTGAACAAAATAATATCCATCACAATATCCGATAATTTGAGAGACGGGTATATCAGGCAACAAATAAATCAATAAAAACATGAATCATAGAGAATACAAAAAAATTGTGTTTCTAGATGAATGTAATTACGTCTTTAAAATTATAATGGATAAGTTATTGAGCGAGCGTAGCGAGCGTCTCCATTCTGCACTTTTGGACACTTTCTCTGTTATTTTTTGTGTTTTTTTTGTGTTTGGCCCGACGGCACAGCCCACAAATTTTTTCCGATCGAGCTGAAATTTTGAATACATACTATTATCATTCTAACTTACTCGTGTATAGTTTTTGAGAGCTAAATTCTGATTGGTTCAAAAATTAAAATGTATCACGATTGGTCGAAAATCAAATTGCTCGGATTAGGTTAAAATTTTGCATGGACATTAAGACAACCATTTTCGTTTATTTTACAAGTTTTCAGCCCAATCATTAGATAACTTATGCACTTATTGCCATTTTTTAATGTTTGAAACCGTCAGAATTGGTGGTATCGGGAAATTCCACTGCTTTCTGGATTGTTTTATGTAGGCACCAAAGTATATAGACGGCTATTCTCAGTTTCAATGAAAAACATATTATTGTTGATTGTGTGGATTATATTGCAATTTATAAGGGATGTATATTATGCATGTATATGTACTACTTACCTACATATTATATATTTTTTTGAATATGGATCGTGTTTCTTTGTTGTGTTAGATGCAACGTTGCGACTAGATAGCACATGTAACATCTAATATTATAATATTTTACACATTTCCAGCCCAATCGGTCAAGAATTTTCTGACTTATTGCTATTTTAAGTGTTTTGAATATATGTTCACAGCGATTGATGGAGATGTCTCAAATTCATTGATCTGTTATTTAATTTTTCCAGAACGATTATGGAAAGTTGCAATGAAAATCATTAATGATGAACCTATAGTTAGTTATCTTTGATTGAATAGATCGTGCTCGATTGGCGATGTTGCGAATTGCGCGTGTCGGTGCTCGCTCATCAACGCGTTACACAGAGCGTTTCCTAGTTTATAGGCTTACGTTAAGAAAAGTCACTAGAGTGAACGGTATAAAACCTGCAGCGTTGATATGAACTGGTTGATTAGCCATCGACATCATAATCCGAATCGATTTCTTGAAGCTTTCCGAGGCTTCGAGCCAATCACAATAATAGACAGCCTCCCTCACTGCTTCACTCTGTAACACAGGACAACAGGTTGATTAGCCATCGATATCGTGATCCTTTAGCCATCACATACTTCAAACTCTTCAAACGTTGCAATCATCTTTCACAACCTTTCAAGATATACAACGACACAAATCTTCGATTTCCTTCTTACATGTTCACTAAGTTGGTCGGTTATCCAGCAAGCCAGAGCTAATGTTAAAGCACCACACAAAGTTACTATAAGAATGACCCATGTTGATACATCAATAGAATCCACCTGAAAGACGGTAAAGAAAACATAAAATCAATACAATTTAATAAATTATATTAGCGTCAAATTGATATTTGATATGTGGTCATACTCACCGAAGTCATGTAAGTAAATGCCAAACAAAATGATGCAACACAGAATATTATGCCACCTAAAATATTCGGATTACAACTTGGGTATCCTTCGTAAAATGTCCTAAAACAATACAAACATTTAGAAATGTAAGTGTAACATCGCTGCAAACACGCAATGAGAAGAAGTCCTCACTCTATGAGCGCCTGATGATGCTGGATGCATTCCTTCAGACGTCTCTCCATCTCCAAGTCAAGCTCACGCTTCTCTTCATCAGCTTTGTATCTGATTGGATACCGATGCGCTCCAATAACTTTCCATGCCCTTGGTCTCTCATACGAGTCTTTTGGAACACGAGGAGCCTGGTGTAGTCTTCCTTGACTTATCTTCTTCAAATTACGCTCTGTTCTTTGAAGATCAGTTTTGTGCACGATTTGATGGCGAGACTTTCTAACTTTCTTCCCCACCAGTGTTCTCTCATACGAGTCTGGTTGCACAGAATGTGTTCCTCCTTGGCTTAACTCTATCACACCCAACTCAGCAAGTGTGTGACTCTTCTTGGCCATATAATTAGTCTTCCGGCTATGCTTAGTCTTGATGTGTTTCAAACTGTCCGCTTTGATATTCTCTATTTTGTCGCATAGAATTCGGAATTGGCAAATCATGTGGACATACCATGATAAAATAAACAACATCACTAAGCAAAATAGAAGTGAGGCATGTAACCACATTACCACCTCAAGGAGAACGGCGTAATATCGGTTAGGATATACTGATACGTCGAATGGAAAATATATTCTGAAACGAATATCAAAAATATTATTAACCTGCAACACAGATACAATGAGACTATGATAAGCAACTACATCATTATTATGTAATACATATCGTAGCCCCCCTTCCCCTCCGACGACTGCCACCAAGCGCGATGGTGGGGTTTGTGTTGGCCATTGATTCACTGCAGCTACGCCGGCGAGCATATGCTCATGTGTAAGGGCTATACCCATGCCGAACAGGTCGGTGGTGAGGTCCAGACAAAGAGCAGCCAGGGTCGACCTACCCTTGCCCTCCCTTGAATTTACTGTCCCCTCGGGCCGGCCTCCCCCCTTGAGACGGCGTCCCCCCGAATTTGGTCCCACCGGCCTGAACCCTCCTGACCGTTCCCGTTCCGGCCTGGCCAATTCCTACCAGTGCTGGACTCCCTAGGGCCGGCTCTCTTCGGTCTACCCCTCCCTATGACCTCCATTATCAACAAATAAACTAGAGTGTGCAAAATGACCTAGCTGTCGAAGCGCCTTTTAACTCTATTATCTACTACTACATATCGTAGCCAAATAATATGGCAGAAATTATCAAATTGTCAATTTGTTTGTAATATTATTATGATTATAATTATTATTTATTATAACTCTCACCATTCCTTCGACTTACCCGTTCAAGAAAGTTTCTTCATGCAAAGCTACATAGAAAACCGCAGGTGTAATCAACAATGTCGCTGGGTATAAGCTAGGCAGATATTTAAGAATAAAATCTATAAGTTTCGACGACTCTTTCACCATCACCCGATGACGATGTCTTAAAGATGAGAACTCGGTATTGATTCCATTCAAAGATCTGAACAAAGACTCCGGTCGCAGGTAAAAGTTTCCTACGGATACAGCGAATAGCGATGTAACGTTCATTAGAAAAACCATCTTCGGTAGTTCTTGTGTCCTGATGTTCTTCCAGTTGACGTAGAAATAAGCCAAGTGCTGGAATGTTGCTTCGTAACATTGCTGAGCCACGACAAAGCGGGTGAAGAAGAATATCAACAGTTTCATTGGGCTTTTCTTCACATCCTCGGAGTAACTGCACATTCCTGAAAGTGAGATTAAATGCTTAATATTTAATTTAGTATAGCGTTCAGTTTACAATATACCGAGTGGCGCAAAAAAATCACCCTGATTGAGAGGTCACTAGATCTAAACTATTATAGATCGGATTCTGAAATGTGTACACATATTAGAAAACATACCAAAATTTATTATGTGCAAGTTTCAAAAACATTAATATTGTAGGAAAAAGTAACAGCTGTTCAAATTGGGTTGTTAAAAAAATCATATACGGAGTTCAAATATCGCGCGTCCAGAAAACTTCCAATGGCCGGGACGCTGTTTCTCCAAAACTACGTACGATAATCAAGCTGAAAATTTCAAATTATGTTGAAAATATATTAAGATCGATTGTGTAAAAATGTCAATCAATTTGAATAAATAGAACGAAATTTATGGAATCTTAAAGTTGAGCGTAAAATCAGAATAAATAAATTAAATTTTTGAAACTTGCACATATTAAATTTTAATATGTTTTCTAATATGTGTAAAAATTTCAGAATCCTATCTATAATATTTTCGATATAGTGGCCTCTCAATCAGGGTGATTTTTTTGCGCCACCTGGTACTTATCGTTCGATCAAATACCTAATCGTGACATGGTTTTTTAGAGAAAACATCACTTCTGGAGTGTAGCCTATACAATGGCCGTAGCGATGTGATGAGGGGATAGAGAGGAAAATAGGTAAACGGAGTGAAGAATGTGAAGAGTTTAAGCCTTGAATATACAATAAGGATTTAATATTCAAAGGTTTAAGGTTTCCAGCCACTGTCCCTTTCAGGACCCGCCTATACGCTTACTAACGGAAACAACTTTAAAACTCACCTTGTACAAACAGGTGATGGGTTTCGAGAAATGTATACATTTTAAAATCAATATAGCTCTTTCTTGACTTTCTACTTTTCTAAATTTTGGACTTAAAAGTTTCGAAATTTCTTCAGAATTTCGACTTTCTAATCTTACTCAAAGAAATGTACATACAAATAACTACTGCTCCTTTGACGGATGTAGCCTTTAATAGAGCACATCTTTCACACGGATATGAATTCGCATACAATACAACGGCTCGCTAATCAGCCCGTTGTACCGGAGCGTTTTATTGATAATTCATCCACTACTGTACTCAGCGTTGTGATTAGATAATTTTATTGTTATCTAGATACAGATAAAGATAACCTGCCATAAATTTATCTAGATAAGATACTTTGTTTTAGATACATCTTGGATACATTTCCAAGAAATCATCTAGATAATAGATAAAGATAAAAATAATTATCTAGATAATTGTAATGTAATAGAGAGTATACTATGACCACAACATATTTATACCTAGGGCAAAAAACAGCATTAGGTACGCATAATAATTCAAAAAAGTGGAGGCGATTTTCATTCGATAGCTTTTTAAGGGTTTGTGTATACGCTCTGTGTATACCGCGTTGATAATCGAGCATTGGTTTTGCATGCGTGTGATATGCGTGCACACGCATATCACACGCATGCTTACACATGTAAAGTAGGGTTTCCATGACCGGAATTATTTTCGTGACACGGAACGACTTTCGTAAAATGGCGGACATCAACCAATCACAAGACAGAGAAAAAATCGTAGCGAAATAATCGTCCCTAACGAAATTAGTTCAGCTAAGTTCAACTATTTTCGTGTCGTCGGACGATTTCGTGAATTAAATAGGATGTGCAAGAAAGAACCACTAGTAACAATCCACGTTGTAATAATGTTGTGTACTCACGTTTTAGTTTGAATAACCTGAAGACCATTCAAATCCATTTTCATAGATAGTTGTGTCTAATTTGGCAAAGATAATTACTTTGAACACAACCAAAACACAACGTACATAACCTAGAAAAATGCTAGGTCGTCCACGAAACACTTCCCGAGCCCCATATTCTCAACCAATCAGAGAAATAAAAAGCGGTAGTTCTGGTTTTCGCCACCAGGAATATTTCCGTGCTGTGTAGTGTTCTTTCACGACACGATTTAAAATCGTTTCGTATGACGAAAATAATTCCGGTCATGGAAACCCTACTTAAGTCTCTGCTTTCTAGCACTTGAAACTGAGGCATCAAGATGGCACTGATATAATGATTGATTGAAATTATTGGCATATATTTGCAAATATTTCAGGACTATGAACAAAATGTCAGTAATATGACCATAACTTTTGAAGATAACGACAGATTAGTCTGAAAATTGGCAAAAATACCTAAAATGTTGGTCCCAATGAACATGCAAAGTTTTAAGTTACGCAATACGTCAAACGGTTCTAGTTGAAATTTAAAAAATCACAAGATTTTTGGTTTTAAGTTTTAACAAATGGGAGCATTTGACTGAAACTTTGTATGATTGGGGGTAATGTTGGTTGCAATGACTTTGATAATTTTCAAATTGATCGGACCAACTAATCGAAAGATTTTTTTAATACATTTGAACCAATCACAGGATCCCGTTCAAAAACGATCCCAGAGACCGCTTAGATTACGTTAGTATGTCTGCAAATTTTCAGATCGATTGGTTGTGCGGTTTGACCTGGGCAGTGCAGGCAAAAAGCAAACAAAAAACAATCGAACCAGAGAAAGTGCCATAAGAGTACGGTAGTGACGCTCGCTACGCTCGATTAAAAAACATGTAGAAAAAAATTTTGAATAAAAAATAGCTCCAGTGTATTTTAGGTCGCCTTTTTTCTGAAACAGCCACTAAAATGTGAGCCAAAAGGGTCTTTTAGGGTCTGTTTTAGGAAAAAAAGTGGCCTAAAATACACTGGAGCTGTTTTTGATCCACCCCGTTTTGGCTACATGTTTTTAAATTCTAGCAAATGGCCTGTTAATAATGACACAATAGTAACTACTTAATAGAAAACGTAATTACAATCTATGAGAAAAAATGTTGCATACCACTTATCTTCATAAATCTTACCTAGTTTAAACATGAGCTCGTGGGTGTATTTGAAAATGTCATGATGATGTCTTTTCTGCGTTTTTTCCGGCATTATTTGTCAGAAGATGTGCTATTGGAGAAGAAAACCCTACACCTTGCGCAATCGCTCGGAGTCTTAAAGTCTGTGTCGCTTATTTAATATATTATTGAGTTAGTAAGTACATTATATGTAGAAGGAAAATCAATTCAATGGCAGAAACGCAACATTGAATAACAGGACAATAAAATACCTTTCAATATTTGATATTTTATTGAGTTGAAAAATGAAATATGTTGAAGGAAAATCAATATTATGTCTCCAGTCTACTCACGGTCTACGGTTATGTACACTTTATTAAATTTGAATACATAATTTTTTTACATTTTACCTTATTTTTTAAGCGAAACGAGCGACTTTTTTTGGCTCTTTTGGCACGGACCTCTGTTTTTTGTGTGTTTTTTTCTGTTACTGAAGCTATACAGGTCACAGTTTTTCTTCGATCGAGCTGTAATTTTGCACGCATGTTCGGACATTCTCTGGGCGTTGCAGACCTTAATTTTTTTGAAATTCATTGATTGGTTAAAATTTAAATAAATATCTCCTGATAGGTCTTCGATAAATGTGATCAACCTTATATTTTGCATGGTCATTAAGACCAACATTGTCTCTTATATTACAAATTTTCAGCCCAAACAGTCAAGAACGTATGCACTTATTGACATTTTTAATAGCTGTCAGAAATGAAGTAGCGAATTTGATTGTTTTCCAGTGCCAATTGAATTGAATCTGATTTGCTATATGTACCAGGGTGCTTAGATGCAATTTTCAAGTTTCCATGAAAAGCATATACTTTTATGTTGATTGAGTGGCTCATATTTCAATGCAATATGGTTGTATATGTTTTATGTGTGTTGTGTTGTGTACGCATTTCCTGTTGGAGAATTTGCACGTACCCGTGCTCGCTCATCAACGCGTTACACTGAGCGTTTTCCTAGTAATAAATTAATGTAATCATAATCAGCAATGTCTCTCAAACCATCCGAGTAAAATGTGCAGAAGTAGATAATTATTGTCCGGTGGCCAAGAGCCGATAAATTGAACATTCCGGAAAGAAGCTTGAAATAAATTGTCATATTATTGTACATTCAGAAAAATGAGCCGAAAATCTGAGCAGTGGGAAAATTGTATCAACCCTCTCAACCGTGACAGGGGTTGGTAATAAAATTGGTAATAAAATAAGATTACAAGAGCGATCAGATAATAAATTGAACATTATAAAAAAAATCAACAAAAAACCAAAGAACTTTCATTTCAGTGCTCCCAACAGACTTCTAAGAAATCAACACGTTATGATTTTTAAATTGACTATCTATTAGCAACAACTTAAAAGTACGTATGAAAGTTGCAAAATTGGGGTACAAATTATATTATATCGATTTTTACAAAAAATATCCTACATATGCCACCATTTGTGAACTCACGTGAAAGTTTCCATTTCCTTTGAAGTTACGTAATGAAGCAGAGCTATTTAATCAGCTAAGATACGAGTTTGCACACATATTGTATTTATTAATTGCTATTGCCATTTATATTGGTCGACACAAAATTTACATTATGCTAATGATTTTTTTCCCACTTTTTCATAATTTCAACGGGTAAAAATTTATACAACTTCGGAAAATGATCTGCAATGTTTCCTTCGAGTGAAGTTTTCTCTTTCTTTGTAAATTTACGTTTGACATTCATACACTCGTATCGTCTGCCAAATACAGAAATACGAGTAAACATTATGATAACCTTTTGACACTATTATCGGGAGATATTTCGGCAATTGTCTCGATGGCCTTCTACTGACATTGTGTGTGAGATTGATTCGTTGAAACAGTCAGTCAGAGCTGCAGGACTCGCCGGTGTTCGCAGCTTCTTCCAGGATTCAGGATCTTCTCAACCATCTCAGGTGACACTAAATAATAATTCATTAACACACTGTGTTTAACTACTAGAAAAATTCACATTCAGAACTAGAACAAATGAGATAATGACAACAAGTTATAATTCAAAAAAATATTTTTCAAATTAAGAAATCTTGGCGTATCTTGTGTTCAGCAACCCAAGACAAACAACCATTGGTTTTGGAGTGAATTAATTGTCCAAGTCCAAATGTGGACGGAGATATTGGGATGTTAATCTGTTAAGATAGTTTTGAAATTAAACATAATTTTAATTTCATGTCACTCACTTTCTCTTGAACTAAATTACTTGACCATATATTAACATTGAGAATATGTATAATTTCCTATCAAATGCTGGAATAACTTTGTTACATAGTATAAAACGATTTTTTCTACAACTTTTATACATTTTTTCTTCTTAAGTGGACTTCACATTCTTCTCCAGGACTGCACAATATTTGTGTTGTCAGAATACCAATTTGCAATACATATAGATACCAGCACCAACACCTAGAGGTATCTATTATTTATTTGTAAAATATTTTTGCCCTTTGTCTCTTTTAGAAGCGACAACTGTTCCAGATTAGTTCTAAGATAGCTGATGGTGTTCTCTAGAAATAGTCGGACTGAATCTTTAGATCAGAAGATTTCAACCTGGGGAGACAAAGGCGGGATTGTTGAAACTATAAAGAGTGAATTTGAACCATATCTTCACGTTTATGACACATTTTATTCGAATTCTCTGACCACCACTGTAATCTCCCACCGAACCATGCTGTAAATGATTTGTCTCATGATTTCAGGTTATCATCTTGATTCAGGATGTCTCCCCTCTTCGTCATTCTTCTCCTGACCTTCTGTCTATTCTGCCCCGCTCAATCTGATGTCAGCAAACACTACACTGTAGCTCCACTCTGCTCAGCATCCGGAGTGAAGGAACTGACTATCAGATGCAGCCACGTCTCAGATTTCTCAGATATAACACGGATCTTGGGTTCAACCGACCAGCGAGTTGCTTCTCTGAGAATCAGACAAAGTCCACGGCTCAATATCACCAGAGCTGATATGGATAATCCCGCATTTGTCAATTTGGAAATGTTAGCTTTGGAAGAATGTGGTTTAATCTCATACAATAGTGAACCATTTCGTGGGTTGACTCAATTAAAAACAGTTTATATTTTTGACAATAATATAAGTTCAATCCATGCTGATACATTTTCTGGATTGGAAAGTATTGAGGTTTTACATCTAACTAGTAACAAAATAACAACCATTGATGCAGCTGCATTTAAAGTCTTTCGTAATTTGACTGAATTGGCGCTACATGGGAATATGTTGACCTCAATTGATGACAATTTATTCCAGGGGTTAGGATTGACAACTTTGTCTCTTGGTAATAATTTTCTTACTTCAGTTGATGAGAGAATGTTCTCTGGACTCAGTAAATTAACCACTTTAGGGTTATCGGTGAATAAGTTTAAAGCCATTGGAGTTGGAGCATTCCAATCCTTAACAAGTTTGCAAATTCTAGATTTGAGTGATACTCAGCTGGAAGGTCTGGATAGTAAATTATTTGAGAACAATAAGTTATTGTCATTGTATTTGACTGGAACGGATATGGAACATATTGAAAACTTTTCGTTAAATATTTCAACCCTTGAGATTCTGTTACTGGATCGATGCAACATTAAACGCATCACTGCAAACTTCTTTCAAAACTTACCGAAACTCAAAGCTCTGATGATGGATTCTAACCTTTTAACCTCTTTGGATGACAATTTGCTCACACATTTGCCAGAACTTCGGATGGTCAAATTAAAGGATAACAATCTTACTTCTTTAAGTGTATCTGGTTTCACTCAAATGTACCAGATTCTTAACAGGTCTTCCACAGTGGTAGCTGGTTTGAACTATCCTATTGAAAAACCCTCAGTGGAGATGCGAAGGAACCCTTGGAATTGTCAAACGCAAGAAATGACAGAGCTTCGGGAGTGGATGGGGGTTCATAATCTGACCTTCGACGTTTTCTTTGATTGCAAGTAAAGCACACGCACATGGTATCTGTTTACTGTTAGAACAATCTAAACTTTAGTTCAAGGGATCGTAGAGATTCATATGGGATCATTGCTGATATAAAATGATCAATTCATTTAAAATAACTGAAGCAGTCAGGTATGTATTTCGTTTGGCGTTTCAAATTGTTTACTCATTAGTATGCCAATGTTTGGAAAAATCAAAGAGATCCATGAATAATCTTCAAATTTTTTTGTTGATTTTAAGTGATTACCCTGTTTTGTAGAATGAAATGAGATAGTTTGAAACAATAATGGTGTACCTACCTATTAGCTATTAGTGTTGTAATTGTATTTTTATGTATCAATAAGAAAAGGTTACAAATTTTGTATGTTTTGTGAGACAATTTTGAGAGATCTCTATTATAATCGTTCATTATTTTTGATTAATAAAATTATATCAACAAAATTAACTCTAGCGTGTCTAATTATTTACATTTTTTAATTACAATAAAAATGTATGCACATCTATTCATAGGTTGCAGGTGTGTCATCTCATTGTTGCCGTCGCCATCTTAATGGCACGCTGAATAGCTGTGATTCTCTGCTTTTTTGACGATATTTTATAGTTAATAAGTACCTGGAAAATTGCATAGGCTCCGGAGATTACTTTAGTACGATGAGAAATCACTCACATTACAAAAATACATCGGTTTGCCTCAATAAAGTTATAAATCTGACCCGTCAACGTGCCAACGTAATGGGTGGACAATTCAATAATTTAGTATTGCTGATATAAAACAAAAGAAGTTCGTGCAAGCTATGAATAGCACTGCAGTTGTCTTGTAATTTTTATTAAATCTTTTATTTAATTTTAAGCCTTTATTCACAACAGAATTTGTATTCCACAAGTGTATGTGTAAATATAGTAAAACACAACACATTACAACACAAGAATACAGAGAATAATTAATTGAAAGCATGATGTAGATCAGTTTATCAGTTCATACTAGCTTTAATTGCTTTGAACGTCGTCAAATTAAAATTCAAGTTTGTCGTCAATTAGTTTCTTAATCAGTAATAAATTAGTATTTAGTAATTGGTTGTGTAAAGCATTCATAAAAGATTAATCTGTACACTGGTCGTTATTTGACATCAGTATGACATTTCTGTCTTTCCCCTCTAGTCCAGAGTCTAAAGCAAAATAAAGGACCTAACCCCCCACTACGTCTACCAAAATTAAAATAAGGTGACTGCCTCTGATTGGTCAATTACTGAAAAACAACTGAATGCTATTATTAATTTACAGAGTTTTGTAAATACATCGAATAATGGTATCGAATGAAAGCTCTTTTCAAGTAAAGTTCATAAAAATAATATTACAAAATTCAAAATTTGTGCCAAGGTCAAATATGCTTAAAAGTGCGCCCTGCTTTGATTTTGGTAGATTTTTATACAGTTATTTTTTCTGAATCCAACGATATAAAATACTCAAATGTTGCAATTAGTGGGGGTCAAACCTTTTAGACTCTGGACATCTCCCCACTCGCGCTCCCTACTAACCTTCTCAAACTCTTATCAACTAATATTTCGGCAATTCTCTTGATACCCTATGACATTGTGTTTGAGAATGATCCAGTGAAACAGAACAGACGCCAGCGGCCGTGACTCGCTAGTGAACATCTACACAATAATATAGCAGCATCTTCTGATTCATCTGAGGTGACAGCATAATTATTAATTACACATTCAATTGTAAACCTTTGTAATGCAACTGTGCAACATTAACAAAAGTCAGTGGCTGATACCCTGATACACTTCAAATCCGGTAAGTTTGGCTGACAATCATAAAAACTTACTGATAATAGATGCGTAAAGCTTTTTTAATTAACACATAATCTTTGAGAGTGTTGACACGGCAACTTTTTTGATTGCTCTCTTATTCAGAGCTAAATATCCATATTTTGCAGGAGATTTGACGTGGTTGCTGATACATTGCGTTATTTGTACTAGGAAAACGCTCAGTGTAACGCGTTGATGAGCGAGCACAGAACATGCAACATCCCCATAGTAACGATGCACGACACGGCACAAGACGATTTTCTCTGCAATTTTTCAATCTCCATAATACTCTGGATGAATAACAGATCCATTGTGTCGTGAAGTCTTACCTACATACCTACAATGATATTTGTAGTGTTTTAAAGCATTGCAAAATTCAACTCTATGCAGATGATGCATTAGTTACATGTTGTGGCACGGATATGGATACTATACTCAATAAACTTAATGAAGACTTAAACAAGATTGAAACATGGCTGAAAGAGAATAGGATGAAAATTAATGTTAGTAAAACAAAGGCTATGATAATTTGTTCAAAAAAAATTAGACATACAGTGATTGATGTGCATAGAACATGTAATATTGTAATAGAGTCAGAAAATATTGAAATAGTGAAAGAATACAAATATCTGGGGATAATTATAGACCAGGATCTCGATTTTAAACAACATGCTTCATATATTATTAAAAAAATTGCCCGAAAGACTGGTTTATTCAGAAGAATTAGTGGATGTCTGCCTTTAGAATCCAAAATACTTATATATCAATCTATTATTTTACCACACATCGACTATTGTAGCTCTGTATTATTTCTCCTGAGGAAAAATGAAATTAATATAATGCAAAAGATTCAAAATAAGGCTATGAGAGCTATCTTGCGAGTTAATAAATACACGAACATTAACAAAATGCTAAACGCACTGTGTTGGCTCAATGTTAGAGACAGGGTTTTACTGAACTCGATGACTTTTATTTATAAGATCACTAATGGACTAACTCCGAATGAATGTAAATGTACATGATTATAATACAAGAATAAAAAATAATTTAAGTATTGTCAGAACATTGTCAAAATTTACAGACAACTCAATATTTCATAAAGGTATTGATAATGTATTGAGGTATTTATACCTTTATAAGGTATAAAGGTATCCACTAGAAATTAGAGAAAGTGATTCACCAAAAACGTTCAGAAGGGAGGTGTTGTAAGTTAATTAAAAATAGAATGTTGACTCCACTGCCACATGAGAATGTTGGTTTTTGGTTGAATGATGTTTAATTAGAAATTTAGAATCTCTAGGAAATGTATGTAATGTTAGTAAATAGAATTATGATGAAGGGTTGTAACATGTAATTTATGAATGTAATAGAAAAATAGCAAATATGCTAAATAAAGGATTTACTACTACTACTACTACTACTACTTCTCCAGAAATCTCTTGTGACATCCCATACTAAACTCGTAAAATTACAATTAATACTTGACTGATTGGGCTTACAATGTGTAAAATTTAATATTAAGTTGGTCTTGATCACCATGCAAAATTTGAACTTAATGTGAACATTTTGATTGTCGACCAATCAGAAGACATTATTTAAACTTAAACCAATTAGAGGATTTGGCCTTCGTACTGCATCCGATTTTATGCGCTAGCTCAAAAATGCTTTCATTTTACTGTACATTGTGGATAGCTTGGCTGCTCTACAGGCCTTGCCTTGGAGCAGAAGCTTAAAGAAGACAGGGATGACAATTTAGTATACATTTTTCAAGATTATGGAATAAAATGACCTTTAAATGACAAAACTTTTGAAAATAACGACAGATTAGACTGAAAATTGGCAAAAATACCTAAAATGTTGGTACCAATGACCACGCGAAGTTTTAAGTTGATCGGTCAATCTGTTCTAGTTTAAATGTCAAAAATCACATGAAAAATGGTTTTAAATTTGAACCAATAAGAGGATTTGGCTGAAACTTTTTATGATTGGGTACAATGTTGGTTGCAATGTTTTTGCTAAATTTCAAATTGATTGATGCAACCAATCGAAAGATATTTTTTTTTAAATTTGAACCAATCACGGGAGCCCGTTCAAAAACGATCCCAGGGACCGCATAGAGTACGTTAGTATGTGTACAAAATTTCAGATCGATTGCTTGAGCGGTTTGATCTCGGCAGTGCCGACAAAAAAAAAAAAAAAAAAAAAAAAACACAGAGAAAGTGCCATAAGAGTACCGTGGTGACGCTCGCTCCGCTCGCTCAATTAGGACCAACTTAAGATTAGCTAACTATCGATAGTTAGTGAGCAGTTAACCAATGAATCCAGTTGGCGCGAATTCCACAGCCAATGAGATTCACTAACTTCCACTAACTATCGATAGTTAACTTAATCCAATTTTGGTCCTACCCGGCCTTAGGAAATGACTCACTTTTTAATTAAATTTATACATTTTAAGTTGGTGCAAGCGCGAGCTATTTTACCGCGTGTCGCAGGCATTTTTTTGGATACGATTGGAGACAAAATGCGTTGACGAAATGATTTGAAATTTTAATCATGATTAGATAAAAGACAAACTTAGCCTTATCACTTGTTAAATTTGTAATAATTTGCTTCGTTAAGGTGCTGCAAGCGCAAGCGATTTTGCTGCTTTTTGTGGACACTTTTTGCGATACGATTGGAGACGAAATGGGTGGACCAAATAATTTGAAATTTTAATCGTGATTAGATAAAAGACAAACTTAGGGTTATCCCTTGGTACATTTTTAATTTTTTGTCTCGTTAATTAGTAATAATTAGTGGATTTTTTTTAAAAAATTAGCTATTTTCTCGTCTCGCTGGGGGCCGTATAAAATTAAATTTCAAAAATGTGCCAAGGGATAACCCTAAGTTTGTCTTTCATCTAATCATGATTAAAATTTGAGATCAATTGGTTTACGGGTTTGGTCTCCAATCGTATCGCAAATTTCATCGTTTTGCGCGGTTTTGTTGAATAACCGGCGCCTAATTAACGATGCAATAAGCAAAAATTAAAAAGGGCTACTAATATACAATCGGACTGATCATGTGAACATCCTGTAAAAGTTACACTCACTTATGAAACAATTTTTCTCTCTCAATTTTCTAAAACGGCCGAGCGCTAGTATCACCTTAATTAGTAAAAATTTGTTGATTTTTGGTGAAAAAAATGTGTATTTTCTAGTCTCAAAGAAATTGATCCCTATGAAATTTTATTTTAAAAATTTGCCAAGTGATAACCCTAAGTTTGTCTTTTATCTTATCATGGTTAAAATGATTAAGCGGTTTTTTTAATAACCGGCGCCTAATTAACAATGCAAGAAGCAAAAATGAAAAAGTATCACTAATATACAATCAGACTGACCACGTGAACATCCTATCATAGTTACACCTGCTTATTGAAAGAATTTTTCTCACTTAATTTTCTAACATTGCCGAGCGCTTGCATCGCACCTTAATATCGCATTGTTGATCTCTCCAAAGATATAATAGCTCCATGTCGTCCGCAAAACGTCCAACTTTATATCACAATTATTTATCTTATGATTTCAGGTTGTCTTCTGACTCAAGATGGCTCTCCTACCAGCCATCCTTCTACTGACTCTCAGTCTATTCTGCCTCGCTCAGGCCGATAGCAACGGTAATGTCACACCAAAACCACAATGTGGGAAATTCGTCAGGAAGAATGAACTTAAATTGATATGCAGATCAGTAACACATTTCTCAGACATTATACAAGTCTTGACATCCGACGACCAGGTTGCAACTCTGGAGATCACTGGAAGTCCTCAGCTAACTATTACTCGAGCAGATATGGACCACCCCGCATTTGTCAACATGAAAAAGTTAGATTTTGAGAGATACGTAATAACATCCTTCAATAGTGAACCATTCCGTGGGCTGACTCACTTAAAAGAGCTTAGTTTTGAATTCAATAACATAACTTCAATCCTTTCTGACACATTTGAAGGAGTGGTAAATGTTGAAAGTTTAGATCTAAGCAATAACCAAATTACAACCATAGATCAAGCCGCTTTCAAAGGGTTTCACAACTTGACTGTATTGTGGTTAAATGGAAATAAGTTAAGTTCAATCGATGACCATGTATTTGAAGGATTAGGTTTGACATCTTTGTCTCTTGCTCACAATTTGCTTACTTCGATTGATGAAACTTCGTTGTCGGGACTGAGTAAATTAAAGTCTCTAACATTATCAGGAAACAAGCTTAAAACAATTCAGAATGGAGCATTCACTTCATTAAAGAGTCTCGTGCGTCTAGATTTGGGTTATACTCAACTAGAAGGCTTGGACAGTAAACTGTTTGTTGCGAACAGTAATTTAAAAATACTTTCTTTGACAAGAATTGACATGGGACAAATTGATAATTTTTCATTAAATATTTCTACCCTTGAATTTCTTTCGATTGATAAATGCAACATTCAAAATATTACAGCAGACTTTTTTCAAAACTTACCAAAGCTCAAAGGTGTTGCGTTGGATTCGAACCATTTAACCACATTGGATGACAATTTGTTCACTCAATTACCGGAGCTCCTGAAAGTAAATCTAAGACAAAACAATCTGACTTCATTGAGCGTCTCTTCTTTCAAGCAAATACACCAGATTGTTAATCGAGCTGCAAATGTGGACAAAACTGGCTTGGACTTTCTTCTTGACAACCCTTCAGTGAAGTTATTGTGGAATCCTTGGAATTGTCAAACGCAAGAAATGACAGAGCTTTTTGAGTGGATGGGGGTTCGTAATATGACGGTCAATGAATTCTTTGATTGCAGGAAACGCTCCCACAGCTAAACATAAATTGTAGTTGAAATATAACTATTATGGCTTTTCACAAACTATTTGTATTATCAATCAATATTTCGTCCACCCTTCTGTGAACTTCTTCAGGATGAAACTAAATAAGTAAACAGCAAAATATAAAAAAGAACAGAAGAAAATGAAGAGAAAATAACGAAAGAAAATTTACCAAAAAACATATTTTTTCTGCTGTTTCTTTTTATATTTTGCTGTTTACTTGTTTAGTTTCATCCTGTAGAAGTCCACAGAAGCGTGGACGAAATATTGATTGACAATAAAAAAAGTTTCTGAAAGTCTTAATAGTTTAATTTGAATTAACACTCCAAACTAATAATTGGGAAAAATAAGCATGCATAAATTGTAGTCTAGTTTAGAAAACTGTTATTTTTTGGGTATATAGTTAAATAATACTAATATTCATATTAAAATGAATAATGAATATTAGTTGAATATTTTAATTTAGACATAGATCTTATAATAAAATAAAATTACGAGGTTCGATTAAAAGTCGTATAATTTTACAAGTTTCCATCATTCCCCTCCCTTACATCTTGGCATTCTTTTCTCTCGCTAATATTCAGACATAGTTTTCGAGATAAATTCAGTGAAACAGTTCACCAAAACTGCTTCATGAAAATAATAGCCATTGGTTAACATTTCAGCGGCTGCTTCAGGAAATAAATAACTAAATTACACTGTCCAATGAATTTCGGTCTGCACACCATCCAGGGGTCTTTACAAATGTGCAAAATATAAGCTCGATCGGTGGAACGCTGCGGCTGCGACATGTATACCTATCAGCAGAAACAAAAGAACAAACATAAAATGACGTTCGTTCTGAAAGAATCAAATGCTGTTTTTGATTCACCCTGTGTTTTGCTAACCTACTTGTTTTTACAGTTCTGAAATGAAAATGTAATTTACTTTTGGTTATCGTGAAAGTGTTTGGGTTCCCCAGCCTTTGTATTATTTGTATTTAACAGCAATATTTCGTCAAAACATTTTCGGGACCAAAATATTGGAGGCGAAAATGGTCAAGTGGGTTGTAGAATCACTTACAGAATAATGAAAATACACTTCTTCCTCTAATGTGCAATATTTTGGCTAATTTCGTTTTTTATATGTAAAGTCACATGGTACCACTCGAATACCCTCAAAGGTCATTGTAAATGCACTTATGGTTTTCACCCCTTATCTCGACTTTAATGTACTCATGTAATTCTCAGAAATACTCATTCCGATAACCTTCTGAATTCTTATCAAGTGATATTTTGGCTATGTTCATGAAATGGTGCGCTGACAAACTTCAGTTACTTGCTGGTGATCTTTCATCGAGGATAGCAGGGCAGCATCTTCTTCATCTCAGGTGACATTATTATGATTACACTAAATAGTATTACCTCTTAGGAAAAACTGACTAGTAACACATCAGTCAAGTACATCTTCTAGAAAAAATTTAGATAGATATCATATTTGTGTATAAATTTTCAGTGCATTTCCCAAAGAGAGAAATGTATCGGTTATCAATACTAATAAACTTCTCTTAGATCCAGTTTTCCATGCACTGCTAAATTTTAAACAGTCGTTTACGACCTTATTGCCATGGAAACAACCAATGACATTCCTTGAATGACCGTTTAAACTTAAGTACTGGTTTTAACTGAGCATTGAAAAACCGGCCCTTAGTATTTTGTACGATTAACATTGGTTAGTACCAATCTAGGAGTTAAATACGATACGCATTTAATTTACTCTTTAAATAATTCTCCTGACTTCTTTTTAAATTCACAACTCTTAATTTGGGAATATTTATTTTATCTTGTAGGTTTGGTTGCTGTGAGACACAAAGTGTTTGTTTGTTGGGAAAATTAAAAATGAAGACAAATCATATTATACTAATGTAAGTTGTAAGATTAATTTGTTGGATTGACATTAGCTAATAATTTCGAAGATACAAAAATATTATAAATATTGTCACATTAAGTGTCAGTTTTGCGTAAGTACGCGCATGGCAATACAGCAAAAAGAGCATTCAAACACAATAGAAACAAAAAAGAGTCCTCCCCTCCCCCCCCCCAGCAATTCATACTCAGTCCTCTCCTTTCTTTTCATTCAACCTGATCCTAAACTAGTTGAGCGAGCGTAGCGAGCGTCACCACGGTACTCTTACGGCACTTTCTCTGTGTGTTTTTTTTTTTTTTGTTTTTGTTTTTTTTTTTTGTGTTTTTTTGTGTTCACAGCCCAGGTCAAACGGCACAATCAATCGATCTGAAATTTTGCACACATACTAACGTACTCTATGCGGTCCCTGGGATCGTTTTTCAACGGGATCCCGTGATTGGTTCAAATTTAAAAAAAAAATCTTTTGATTGGTTTGTTTTATCAATTTGAAATTTTGACAAGTCATTACCACTAACATTTTACCCAATCATACAAAGTTTCAGCCAAATCCTCCCATTGGTTAAAATTTAAAAAAATATTTCATATGATTTTTGAAATTTAAACTAGAACCGTATGACCGATCAACTTAAAACTTTGCATGGTCATTGGGACCAACATTATCTGTATTTTTGACAATTTTCAGACTTATCTGTGTTTAAATCCAAAAGTTATTGACATTTTACTGACATTTTGGGTGATATCTGTCAAATTTCACGAAAATGTTGATCACGGCTTCTTCGACTTTTATAGTTCCAAGGTAGTTAGAGCAGAAACTTTCAAACGTATGAAACTGATATGACCATTTAACAGATCGTCTAATATTGTGTAAGTACACACACTTTTATCATATGAGTGGTCCCAGGTATATTTTTTTAAATATATCCTATGATTTTTGAATTTTAACAAGGAACATTTTAATCATAAAGGTTCAATCGATCAACTTAAAACTTTGCATGGCTATTGGGACTCATACTTTAGGAATATTTGGAGATTTTTATACCTATACCTACAAGTCTGACGAATTTCAAGAATTATTGGCTTTTAATGATATTTTCGATAGACATATTTTCGGTTCGAGGTGTTGCGCGTGTCCGTGCTCGCTCATCAACGCGTTACACAGAGCGTTTTCCTAGTTATAAATCACAGTGTAATTAACCACACATTAAACCCACATTAAACACATTATTCTTATCTCTTCGATGCTAATATTTATAGATAATTGAGTTTATCGTGGTTCAATGTTTATTGACATTGAAATTTGAAACAAAGATCCTCATTTGCAAAATTTCTTTATACGATCAGAGCAAATTTATTTGCAATGAACCTTTCAAAATTAATAGCTCAAAACAGTACATAAAAGAAAGATACATTTGACATCACAACAATAGGCTACCCTGAACCCTAAGACTGCAAAAACTAGAAAAACTGGAAACTAGAAAGTGTCGTGAAACAATCTAGTGTAAATGACTTGTCTTATGATTCCAGATTACCTTCTTGACTCAGGATGTCTCTCCTCAGCATTCTTCTCCTGTCGCTCAGTGTATTCTGCCAAACTCAAGCTGACAACACCCATGGCTCTGTAACTCCTCAAGCCCGATCAGCTTGCTCATTAACCGGCGAAGTGGAAGATCTTACAGTCAGTTGCATCGACGTCGTTGATTTCGAAGACATAAACAATCTCTTAACATCGCCACATCAGCGAGTTACTTCATTGAGGATCGCAGACAGTCCAGGGTTCACCATTACCAGGGCACACATGGACAACCCCGCATTTGTCAACTTGAAGAAGTTAAAGTTGTCACGAAACGGTATGACCTCGTTCAGTAGTGAACCGTTTCGTGGGCTGTCTCATTTAAAAATGATTTTTTTAAAGTACAATAATATTAATGCCATCAATGCTGACACATTCTCAGGATTACGAAGTATTGAAGTTTTACATCTAGGCTCAAATGAAATTACAACGATAGATCCTGCAGCTTTCAAAGAGCTTCATAATTTGACTGAAGTGTCGTTAGATCAAAATAAGATCGGTTCAGTTGATGAACCTTTCCAGGGGTTAGGTTTGATAACCTTGAACCTTGATGATAATTTGATTGCTTCGATTGATGCAAGAGCATTTTCTGGAATGAGTAAATTGGTAAATCTTAAAATATCTAAAAATATGTACACGACTATTGGAGCGGGAGTATTCCAGCCCCTATCAAGTTTGCAAATTCTAGATGTGAGTAACACAAAACTAGAAAGTCTTGACTTGGGGAACAATAATGTACACATAGTTTATTTGACAGGAACTGACATGTCACATATAGACACATTTACACTAAATTCTTCTTCCCTTGATTTTCTGGCGATTAATAAATGTAACATTCATACCATTGCTGCTGACTTCTTTCAAAATTTGCCTAATCTCAAAGTACTTATATTGGAATCGAACCATTTAACTAAATTTGATGACAATTTGTTGGTAAATTCGCCGGAGCTCAGGATAGTGGATTTAAAAAACAACAGTATGACTTCTTTCAGCGTTTCCAGTTTCAATCAAATATACCAGCTTCTGAACAGACCCTCGACATATTTGGTTAGTTTAGACTATCATATTGACAACCCCAACGTGGATTTCAAGAACAACCCCTGGAATTGTGAAAAGCAAGAGATGACAGAACTTCGTGAGTGGATGGGAGTTCATCATCTGAATTTCAAAGTATTCTTTGATTGCAAGTAAAGTACACGGAAATACACACAAAAGGGTTAGATAAGAAAATACTTATTTAGTTTTTGGGTTTCCACAAATATAAAAGTTACACAAAAATATTTTTAAAAAAATCTCATTTAGTTCTTAATAATATGCTAATTGTTATTGGGTTTAATTATTAATTACTATATGGTGCACCTAGAATATTCAAATTCAAATTTTTGTGTTTATTGTTATATTTATTTAATAAAGAATGTCAAGAGAACCTTCTACCTAAATCACTATTCATAGCTTGCACGAACTTCTTTTGTTTTATATCAGCAATGCAAAATTATTGAATTTTCCACCTGAGGACGGACATTTTGTTGGCACGTTGACGGATCAGATTTATAACATTATTGAGGTAAATCAATGTATTTTTGTAATGTGAGTGACTCCTCTTCGTACTAAAGATATCTCCGGAGCCTACAATTTCCCAGGTACCATTACCCATTTTTTAACGATAAAATATCGTCAAAAAAGCAGAGTCACAGCTATTCTGCATGAAATCAAGATGGTGGCAGGCAACAATGAGATGACATCACATGCAAACTATGAATACTATACCTACCTATCAGTAAAAAAAATATATAATCAACATTTTCTCTGTTCTATAAAATGTTTAGACATGAAAACAAAGTAAATTTCTGATGCATTGGGTGTGGCCAATAAATTGTACTATAGCTCTCTCAATAACTGGAATTTAAATTTTAATGCCAGTAACTATTGTACCAAATAGTATGGGGATATTTAACTGCTAAATATATAAAATGAATGCTTCAAATGAAGGGTTAATTATTAAGTATCGTATCGTATCATTGTGCTCTCTCACTAAATGGCAGTGAAATTTTTAGAGTGGCCAAAATAGCAAGTCCTCAAATCAACAGAATTTGTACCATCTGCGACTGCGCACCTCGTAGAGGTAATTCGAGAAAACAAGTAACACGACTGCACTCTGGAACAACCAGATTGACCGGGATGAGGTGAAGCAGACAATGAATACAACTTCAAAATAAAACTCTAGGTGTTGCAAGCGCAAGCGATTTTGCCGCTTGTTTCAGGCACTTTTTTTGGATACGATTGGAGACGAAATGGGTTGACGAAATTATTTGCAATTTTAGTTATTATTATAGATAAGAGACAAACTTAGGGTTATCACTCGGTTAATTTTTAATTTTTTTCTTAGTTAATTAGTAATAATTAGTTAATTTTTGGTAAAAAAAGTGTAAATTTTCTTGTCTCGCTGGGTGTCGTATGAAATTTAATTTCAAAAATGTGCCAAGGGATAACCCTTAGTTTGTCTTTTATCTAATTATGATTAAAATTTGAGACGAATTGGTTAAGGGGAAGGAAGAGCCTCTGAATGAGGACCTCGGCTGGAAAGCAGTTATCGCCCCCTCTCGTTGAAGATAGACTAGATGTTAAAGCGACAAAGTTGTAGAGAATGAATTGCAGATTGTGCAACGTTGACCACTTTTTTGGAATTTTTAATCACCTTAAAGTTATAAGTAGTTATATATTGCGAGAATAAAAAACTTAATTTTAAAAATTGGCTCAACGACGCACAAACTAGATTTAATTTCAAGCAACTTTGCTCTTAAAACTTTTTTTCTAACTTGATCGGTAGAGGCACAATTTGCTTTCTCACACCATTAATTGTAGGGTAATTTGCCTAAAACCAGGGGCACTATAATCGACTAAAGTTGCAAGTAAACATCTAGGAGTTTCAGTAACTGTGTGGAAGGGGATGATGGGAGGGTCCTAATAGACAGCATGGAAATATAAATAGTGCACTGATAGCGAGAGTTTGTATGTCAACAATCCCTTTCCCCGGCATTTACGCAATCAACGACGATTGGAGACAGACGGACCTCGGAGATGTCTTATTCATCTTACCTCATTTAGAAAAATCTTTCATGATCCTGTTATAAAGTACCGTATAAAATGATTGGAAATATCCTAAAATTAAATTTTCATTGTAAGTTGATAAAATGTAAATGAAAATTTTCAGAAACACGTAGAATGTTGATATTCAAAACTGCCAAGTACAAATCTTTCTTATAATTGTATTTGTCGTTACAAAATTCGCTGTATTGACAAAGACTTTACTTATTATTATTTTGTATGCTATTTTAAATTTTAATTTGAAGATGTAATTTTTTTTGAAGATTTAAAAATATTTCTGCGAATTGAATAATAATTGTTAAAATTGGCAACACTTCGCTAAGCATCCATAATAATTCACTGTAAATAGTAGCATCTCGGGCTATCTATTATTCTTGCGTCAATCTCGGCAAGGTTATGTCACGATGTGTATTTATTCTCATTGTGACAACAATGTCGAACAGGTTTCCCGTCTACAATTGCTAGTGCAGAATAATAGATGAATTTCGACGCTCGCTAAGAGCACATCAATGTGTGTCTACTGTATGCACTATTTTATAATTTATAATTGAAAACTGTATGTTATAAATGTAAAGAAATATTTTTGGTTGCAATGTGTATCATAGCAATTGATATTATATTATTTAAAAATTTCAACATCGTGTTACCTAATTCATTGATTTATAAATTTCACAACATTCCACTTATGGTCCGGAGAAAAGGCTGGAAATATTCATGTGTATTTTTTTACTTTATTTCGTTATTTTTCGTATTATCTACTCTCTACTTACAAGAAGTAGACAGTAGACAGTGTCTACATTCTACTACACTACAAGAACCACATGCACAAAAACTAAAATGACTTTCTTGCTCTGATTGCGATAGCTACATATTCTCTTAGTAAAGAACCCAGAGAGAAATGAGACTATACCTACCTATTCGTAAACAAATTTGTCCAATGGCCTTTACTCTCAGGTGGTGAAATAAGATCAGTGTCATATATCGCCGTTATAATGGTTGGAATAAAAATCATTAAACGGATTTGCAATCTATTAAATAAGGAGTTGAACACTTAATTGCGTGTGTGATTATTCTTGATCCACGATGATTTTGTTCGTGTTGTGAAAGTGATGCTAATTATGTCATTTGACTTGGTAACCAGTCTGGGCCCAGCGATCATAACAATTAATACTCGGGGTCTCCGATCTCACTTCTGTTTACATTTTTTGCATGGGAACTACAGTCGGAAGGCAACGTTATCAAACATTGTTCCCAGCTAGACCAATCACAGTAATGCCAACAAATTCGTCCCCAAATCTGGTCCCGCCTTATTTACCTTTAAAAACACCGCCTACAATAGCAATTAGGGCTGATTCTCTGGGATCAGTCAGCCGATCCTTGCCCTTAACGGATTTGGTCTCCAATCGTATCGGAAATGTCATTGTTTTGCGCGGTTTTGTTGAATAATCCGCGCCTAATTAACAAGACATGAAGCAAAAATTTAAAAGTGCCACCAATATACAATCAGACTGATCATGTGAACATCATATCAAAGTTACACCCACTTATGAAACAATTTTTCTCTCTCAATTTGCTAAAACGGTCGAGCGCTCTTATAAAACCTTAGTCTAACAGAAAACATTGTAATCATTAACTTGCGCCTAACAACAAGCACTGTTATATAGAGTTGGGTCAAATTGTGAACTCTGTACTAACCTTCTGAAATTCTTATCAAGTGATATTTTGGTAGTCCAGTGTGGACAAAGCTTCAGATACACGCTGGGGATCTTCCATCGAGGATCAGCGCAGCTTCTTCCTCTGAGGTGACATTCATTGTTCTTGAGATTCATTTTCTTCACTGCATTTTTGAAACGTTTTTTTTATTTTAGACAACTTTGTTCCCATTATTTTAAAATCATCAATTTCCATCATTCAATTTTTATTGATTTTTTTTTTAAATTTTCATTATTCCTATTCAAAGCTTATAATAGGTAGATTTAGTAGGTAATTTATTGTTTAAAGTTAATAATTTTAATTTAATTTGTATTAGTATTTTCATCATTCATAGGTAATCATTTTTATTGCCAAAAAAATGTTTAATTTTCATTATTCCTATTCAAAGCTTATAATAGGTAGATTTAGTAATTTATTGTTTAAAGTTAATAATTTTAATTTTAATTGTTTGAGTACGGCGGATCCAAGAGGTCAACCATTTTTAAAAAGGACAGACTTCAAAAAAGTGATTTATATATGATTACGCTATAAATACCTCTTAGAAAACACTCAGTCACATCCGTCAAGTTTTTCAAGTTCAAACAAATGTAGACTGAGACAAATTTCATAAATTTTTAGTGCCTTTCACAAATAGAGAAAATGAATCGGTCATCAATATTGAACAACTATGACATTGGTATGTATACCATTCAAAGGACAATCACGCATTTATTTTATTCTTCTCTTGGATCCTTTTTAAATTCAATACTCTTCATTTGGGAAGGAATTCATTTCGTCTTAGAGTAGTGGCTTGGTTTCTGTGTGACGCAAAGAGTCTGTTTGATGGGAAAACTAAAACTTAAAAGTCAAATTATGTTGAATTAACAATTTACAAGAATAAAAAAAATATAAAAATTTGTCAGTTTTCCATTATGTACGAATAAAGCAAAAAGAGCATTCAAACACATAGAAACAAAATGGGTTTTGTGCCCCCCCCCCCCCACCCCCCCCAACAATCCATATCAGTCATCTCAATTTTCTTCATCCAACCTGGAGGTCTATTCTAGAACTTTTTCCCAATTCCATTCTGATGGAATCCGGTCACTGCCATAAGGATTAACATTGCGTGTAGTCGAATTCTAGTGGAATTGGTGATTTAAACGTTCTGGAATAGGACCCCCGGTCCTTAAAATAAAAATCATTTATAAACCCAACTGTAATTAATTATGTAAACTAACTTTTCTTATCTCTTTGCTAATTTATAAATAAATGAGTTTATCTCGATTCTTTGTTCATTGACATTTCGAATTAAAACTATGACCCTCAGTTGAAAAATATCTTGATACGATCAGACCATACTAATTATTTGCTAGTCAATTTCTTAAAGCCATTCGAGCGATACCAAGTGCCTAAAAATATAAATCATGATATTGCCCCAACTATACTGCACCGAAAGGGGTGGGAGGGCATTTTTCTCATGCAGTAAGTGATTCTACAGCTCTATATATTTTTTAAAACATTATTGTTTTTACCTATAAAATGTTGACTTTTAATTTTTGAAAATAAACATTTCTGCAACGTTTTATGCCACACATTTCACATATAAGACTTCTACGAGGGCCCATTTTGTTCAAAAAGAATGGGCGGATGTCATAGCAAAGCAAAATTTCGATAGTCATTCCTACTTAGATTGTGCTTCTTATAAATCAGTAATAATATTTGACTGTATTCCGGTACGTAATATATTTTTTGTTTTGTTAAAATTTAAACAAAATAATATATAAAATAGAAGGGCCACGTTGGCCCATAATTATCTGATATATTCTCTCAAAGTTTCGTGTGATTCAGGTAAACGGTTTTGTCTTTGTTAGAAGTAACGTGAATTTTACACATTTAAAAACGTCCCTGATATATTTAAGGCGCCCAAAATGCCACTTGATATCATGTTACCAGCTCCCTCTTACGAATTATGAAGAAAAATAATATTTTCTTTTTCGGTCAGAATTTCGGTCAAATTTCGTAGACCGCGACATCGTACATCCTACTGTACATTTTTCTTTATATTTCAGGTTCTCTTCTGGACTCAGGATGGCTCTCCTCTCCTTCATTCTTCTCCTGACCGTCTGTTTTTGTCAATCTCAAGCTAAAGTCAACAAGCATGGCCGATCAGCGTGCTCGGAGGGTGGCTACTATTATAGTTATGGATATGGAAAGCTACCAGTCATTTGCATCGGTGCCACTGATCTCTCAGATGACATGATCGACGATACCTTTGTCGTAAGATTACGTTACGTGCAGAGCGGAGTTACTGCTCTGATGATCACAGACAGTCCAGAGCTCAACATTACCAGGGCAGACATGGACGACCCCCGTCTTGTCAACTTGAAAATGTTAAATTTGACAAGAAACGGCATAACCTCATTCAAAAGTGAACCGTTTCGTGGACTGTCTCATTTAGGAATCCTTATTATTGAGCACAATAATATTAATGCAATCCATTCTGACTCATTCTCAGGATTAGGAAGTATAACATTTCTACATCTAGACCAAAATCAAATAACAACAATTGATCCTGTAGCTTTCAAAGAGCTTCATAATTTGACTAAATTGTCGTTAAAACAAAATAAGATCATTTCAATTGATGAACCTTTCCAGGGGTTAGGTTTGATAACCTTGAACCTTGATGATAATTTGATTGCTTCAATTGATGAAAGAGCATTTTCTGGAATGAGTAAATTGGTAAATCTAATAATATCTAAAAATATGTACAAGACTATTGGGGCGGGAACATTCCAGCCCCTAACAAGTTTGAAAATTCTAGATATGACTAACACTAAACTAGAAAGTCTTGATTTGGTGAACAATAATGTAATCAAAGTTTCTTTGACAGGAACTGACATGTCACATATTGACAAATTTAAACTAAATTCTTCTTCTCTTGATGTTCTGGAGATTAATAAATGCAACATTCATACCATTGCTGCTGACTTTTTTCAAAATTTGCCTAATCTCAAAGTACTTCAATTGGAATGGAACCAATTAACTAAATTTGATGACAATTTGTTGATAAATTCGCCGGAGCTCAGGAGAGCGGATTTCACGCACAACAATCTGTCATCTTTAAGTATTTCTGGTTACAATCAAATCGGCCAGGTACTGAACAGATCTGCGACATATGCGGCTGGAATAGAATCTTATATTCAACATCCCCAAGTGGAGATCATGTTCAACCCTTGGAAGTGTGAAACGAATGAGATGAAAGAACTGCGTGAGTGGATGAGTCTCCGCGCATTCCATCATGTGCCCACCCGTGCCGAAGCCGAGAAGAATCCATTTGGTGTTCGGATTAGTGTTGATCAAGCCATATTATTTCCATGGTATACTTGCAGGTAAAGCACACAGAAATACACACACAAAATGGTTAGATTAGAAAATTATTATTTAGTTTTTGGGTTGCTACAAATACAAAAGTTATGCAAAATTTTTTATGAAAATGTTTTCAATAATTTTGTAAAATATCATATTTGTTAAAGCAATTCAAAGTAGTGGATATTTCATCATGTTTTTCGTCCTGAGGATGATTTTAATAGAAAAATCGAAACTGTAGACAAAATAATAAATAGTTTTACAAAAACATGACGAAATATTCCAATACTTTTAATTGCTTTAATAATAATAATAGTCATGCATCTTTAAAAAATCCTATTTTTTATTTTTATAATTACCATTAAAATGGTGTTATCTATTTAAATTTAAATTTGTTATTGGGTATAATTACTATTTAAGTGGTGCACCTAGAGCTGGATTTGGAGGTAATATTTCTTTGTGAATCCAGACACCAGATTACTTTAAAAATATCTTATAACATATAATTAATATTAATAAATACCAACTGCAATGTGAAAAGATTTTCCTCGAGTGGGACTCGAACCCACGACCTTCCGATATCCAGTCAGATATCAGATGTCAGATATCAGTCAGATATCTTCAAAATCGGTAAGTTGCTAACGCAGCTTATATTGGAACACAGCCGCTGCACTGTGAACTGCCTCGATAGCTCAGCTGGTAGAGCATCTGACTGGATATCGGAAGGTCGTGGGTTCGAGTCCCACTCGAGGAAAATCTTTTCACATTGCAGTTGGTATTTATTAACATTCACCTAACTGAGGGATTCAGTAAAAATCATATTTCATACATATGCGCACTCATCTGCTTATGAGAATACCAAGTCGAATGAAGTTAGTCAGTTGTCAAACGTGGATGAAATTCACGGTCTTCTGACCCTATCTTCAAAATCGGTAAGTTGCTAACGCAGCTTATATTGGAACACAGCCGCTGCAATGTAAACTGCCTCGATAGCTCAGCTGGTAGAGCATCTGACTGGATATCGGAAGGTCGTGGGTTCGAGTCCCACTCGAGGAAAATCTTTTCACATTGCAGTTGGTATTTATTAACATTCACCTAACTGAGGGATTCAGTAAAAATCATATTTCATATAATTAATATGTTGTCCGAATTACTCAATAAAGAATATATTTCAAGTGGAACTGCTACATCACAATCTATCAATAAAATTAATTATAAATAATCAGCATTTTCTTCTAAAATGTGTAGACATAGATACGAAGTAAATTTCTGATGCATTGGGTTTTGCCAATAAATTGTACAATAGCTGTACCATATACCTATTGTGCGGTTATGTAATCCAATACATTATACTTCATTTATGACGGAGAAGAGGGGGGGGGGGGGAGGGGGTTGGAACTATTCACAAAATATGTGCTAAATACAGAAAATGAGTGCTGGTCATCACCATGGTAGGTGCTCGTATGACACTTTATTTGCTTTTTAAAACAATTTCTTAAATAAAAAAATTTAACAATGGAGGAAAATATTCAACTATTAGTAATTTAACAACAATAAAATTTATATTTTGTGCTACTCCAAGAATGTAAGTATTAAAAAAATGTTTTAAACTAAAATCTAGTGGAGCGGTCGCTCCACCCAGCCAAGTCGTACAGTCCACTCACAGTCACTCAACATACCGTAAATGCCTAATAAACTGAGGAGCAGACCAAACACTTTTACTATAAGCAACAACATAGCATTTTCGGCCTACTGGATCTCAAAAATGGGAAATATCACATTGTTGAGAAATATTTTAATTTGGAGCTATGGACCCCCCTACCAAATATTCCAAGTGAGCCAACAATAGGTTATACCATTTGCGAGCTAGAGGGCCTTGAAAATCGTGAAATTACATCACTTTCATCTTCTTCTTCTTCTTCTTCTTTTTCTTCTTCAGATGATGATGATGATGATATCAGGAAACACCGCTATCACCGCCACAGCCTAAACGGCTTAACCGATCGATCTGAAATTTTTACCACATGTGCACTTTTGGCGTCTGAGGTGCCTTTTTATAAAACCAACCGGAAGCCGCCATTTTGAAACCGGAAGTGACGTCATATCTCGAAACCGACTGGACCGATCGGAATGAAACTAGCGCCAAATGATTCAGACGGTCATCTTTATGGAACATCAATAATCTAAAAAGAAGTGTGCTATTACCGAAACCGGAAATGACGTCATAAAAATTAAGAATCCGACTTTAATCACCTCTTACTACATTAACTACATATTCAGAAGGCTTATAATAATACAAAACATTTATATAAGTAAATTCAAGGTGGCAGTGATTTCAGCCGCCATATTGCTAACCGGAAGTGATGCCATATCTCGAAAACGGCTGGACTGATTGGAACGAATCTTTCTCTTTTCTTTATGTAATATCACTTTAAGCATATTTTGATACCAAACGCAACATTCCCTTACAAATTGGAAATGGCTTATTTTTTCAAAGGAATTAGTCATTGTTGCTCCAATATGTGTTACAAGTTGTGTAAATAAACTAAAAAAATTAGTGATATCCCCATAAAAAACACTCCGTGTAAAAACACCAGCCAAGTCTCTTCAACTATAAAAAAATAAAATAAATCTAAAAATTCAGCACTGAAAAGTAGTGATATCAAAAAATGGGCCAAGTCAAAACTTAATTTTAAAAACCAAAATATACTTGGCGCATCGTTTTTAAGAGTATTGTAGGTATATTATATATATATTCACGTAAATTTAATTTTTGGCATATTCTATACTATTTATATGTACACGATGCGCCAAGTATATTTTGGTTTTTAAAATTAAGTTTTGACTTGGCCCATTTTTTGATATCACTACTTTTCAGTGCTGAATTTTTAGATTTATTTTATTTTTTTATAGTTGAAGAGACTTGGCTGGTGTTTTTACACGGAGTGTTTTTTATGGGGATATAGGGTACTGGTCATATCACCCTATAGTCCAATTTGTGTTCAAGTGATTTTATATAACCTACCGTGAATTTTTATAAACAAAATTTACAGTAACATGAGGGCAGTGTTTATTTTTTCTGAATTGTCTGATAAGATATCAAGAAAGTGATATGACCAGTTCTTTACAGAGCCCCATTGCGGAATACTCACACAAAAATCAAGTAAATCAAGGTAATTTAGACAAGATTTGTCGAAGATGGATTAAAAATAATGTATAATTTTGTGTAAAAACAGGTATTGGAGAAAAGCTCTTCTAAAGTCTGGCAATAAACATTTATACAAATAAAAATAATGTCAAAAATGTATTTGCCTGATAATTTTGTTATTTATTATCCTCAAAAATTTTCTCAATTCAAAATTTTATTGATAATACTCGACATTATAACAAATTGTTGATGGCCATCTCGTTGCAAAATACACAAACATTTTTTAGGGCAAAAAATTATTATTTTTGGCATTCTGGAATCATTAAACTAAATAAAACCCATTTACATATTAATGAAAAATAAAAATATATGAAAATATGTGAAAAGTCTAAAATTTTCACCTTAGACCCCTCTAACTTCTGTTATTGACATTTTACCGACATTTTGTGCGTGTTGGAAATATTTTTTAATTTTCTTGAAGAGTTTCAGATATTACTCTTTCCATGTTCTAGAGCAAAGACTTTGTAAACCATGAATTCGCATGCGATACGAAGACTCGCTTATCAACGAGTTACAAAGAGCGTTTTCCTAGCTACGACACAAAGTGATTTGAAGACTGAGGAAGGATATTGGTCCAAATGATCATACAAATGTTTGAACACAAAAACTGCATGATTTATTTCACAATCAAATACATTGGACATAAGAAGACAAAATTTTTCTTATATTCTAAATATTTCACTTCATTAGTCCTGTGCATAATTTGAAATAATTATCACATATGAAATAAATTGCCATTTCTAAAGATATAATTGGTAACAAGAAAACAAACAAAAATAAAAGCGTTTTTACAAAATAGTAATATCCACAAAGTGGAAAAAGACTGGTAAAAGAAATGGCTCGCTTTTAAAAAATATGTTGCAGTTTTGCATTTTGCAAATTAACTTTTAAACGACGTTTTACGTCACAAAACAACTACGTCATCAAATTACCTTCTAAAAGATCATTGAAAATGCACTTAAAAGTCATTAAAACTGACTGCGGTGGTTTCTAAAACTAATCAACAAGTTTTACTGGCTCAAAGTGGCTTTTAAATGTCTTTTGGTTGGCTCACAAAGTTTCCAATATTCGTATAACCGTATTGACTTTTTTCCAGCAGTTGGTCATCATATTACTTCCATTGTATGGCCACAAAGACGAAGAATTTCACAGAATTTACATAATAATTCCGGTAATATCATGAACAGAAGTATCAAACAATACAGGTACATTTATATTCTATAAGATATGAATGCCGGCCATATTGGATTTATACTTTTGCACGGGATAACCGAAATTTGAATTTAAACTCTTATTCGAATGTTTTGAATAATTTTGGGTGTGTTCTTCCGTGTCCACGTCGAGTGTCGGGCATTTACCAGTAGTGGGAGTAAGAAGGGTAAGAGTAGTGGGAGTAAGAGGGGTAAGAGTAGTGAGAGTAAGATGGGTAAGAGTATTGGGAGTAAGCGGGGAACGCGGAGTACGCAAGTGGGGTCGCTACCGGGACGGTCACCTCTTGCTCCTTCTCCTTCAGCTCAATCTTCTTGGTGTCTGAAAAAGAACAGAGAATGCGTTGAAAATGTGTTTTCTTTTATGTATAACTCCAAAAAGCGAGCTACCTTCAAAGGGGGGGAAGGGGGCTTAAAGCGGTTAGGGACCCCCTCAAAACTGTAAAAATGTGAGGTTTTTATCCAAACTGTGATGTCCACTTTTTAAGCTGTGAGGTCCCAGGGAGAGTCCCCAATAAAAAGCTAACTATTTTTATTTATAACATTACATTCCCCCGTTACGAATTTAAATCTTCTGTACAGTCCCATTTTAGACAATTTTTAATAAAAGTACATCGTTCTTTCTCGTTTCCTGTATGCTCTTTTAAAATTTAAATATTTATATTTTTAAGAATCACCCTTTCCTTATTTAGTAATGAAATAGCAAAAATACAAATTCTCGCAATATACTTTAATGTTGTATCAAGTAGCTATACGTTCTCAACTTCAACATCGCTTTTCTGACTGTCTCCGACTTCGTCAACGCCTCCACTCACCGGCGGGGACGGCGGCGTCGACGGGCTCGAAGACGTTGTACTTGAAGGTCGACTTGGCGAGGGTGGGGGCCACCCAGGGGGCGACGAGGACGGCTTGACGACGACGACGAGAGACGACGACCTCCTCGGGAGCGGCGGCGGCCTTGGCCTTGGCCTCGTCGAATGCCTTCTGGAAGTCGGCACGGGCGGCGACGACCTTCAAGGAGAGAGGGTCAAGATTATTGACGTTGTGAAAGATTTAGGCAAACCAGTTTAGAGTCGAGTAGTTTTATATCAAGTACTGTTTCGTGAAAAAACACAAGAAGAAAGTCTGCCAGAGAAGAGGGTCTAGAATATACTCAATATACTAATGGCTCAATCTTATTGAATATTCTTGGATTTTCTCAGCTTTTTAGTCTTATAAATCTGAAAAGTGATTTGCTGAGTATACGCAAAATTCAAAAAGGAGCCCATTTATGTATATTCATGCCTCTTCTCTAGGGGTAAATTTTCTGTTTGAGGACGTTTCACGAAGAGTACATGATTTTGCTATTTTAAGTATTCATTAATCTATTATCTGATTTTTTATTTAATGATGTGAGTTAGTTTTCCTGTAATCTGATGATATGTTCAGAACGTGGACGACAGTCCTTGACGTGAAAGTGTGTTTACCTCAGGTGTGTCTTGAACTGGCTCGGGTCCCTTGAGCTCGGGCACGGCGGGCACGGCGGGGGCGACGGGCAAGTTGTTGGCGCCGATCACGCGGAAGCCGTTGTCGTCGGCGAGGTAGTTGACGCTGACCACCTTGCCGGTGGGGTCGACGTAGCTGTAGGCGCCGCTGACGGTGCCGTCGAAAGTCTTGGTCTCAATGCGAGCCTGAGGGGAGGAAAGAGGTAGCCGATTAGAGGGTGAAGAATGGTTTATATTCACGTTAGAGAGTGAGTGACATGCCGAGGACGGCGATGAGAGGGCGATGTGGGAGGAATCCTGGTTTTCACCGTAAATTGTGAACGTGAATACTCCGAACGGTACTGGAGGATGTTGGAGAGGCGCTACTAGGACGGCGATGAGAGGGCGACGAGGGAGGCGATGAACTATATACCTGGCTGTCACCGTGGGTGGCAAAGGTGAACTGTCCAAGCTCGTCCTGGACATGGTACTGGGGAAAGAGGGGCGTCACTAGGACGGCGTTGAGATAGTGACGATGTACTGTGCCTGGTTGTTTCCGTGGCTTGCGAAGGTGAACTGTCCGAGCTCATCCTGGGCATAGTACTGGAGGCCGAGGGGCGTCACTAGGAAAGCGATGAGAGGGTGACGATGTACTGTACCTGGTTGTCTCCGTGGGTGGCGAAGGTGAACTGTCCGAGCTCGTCCTGGGCGTGGTACTGCGAGGATGTGGGCACGGTCACGACGGGGGCGACGGGGGCGACGGCGGCGTAGGGGGTGTATTGGTGGCTGGGGTACGAGTAGGGGAGGAAGCCGTTGTAGCCGGGGTAGCCCTGGTAACCGGGGTAGCCCTGGTAGCCGGAGTAGCCGGGGTAGGCGCCGTTGTAGGCACCGGAGTAGAAGACTTGGGCAGCAGAGATGGCGACCAGCGCCGACAGGATGACCTGCGAGAAGAAAATCAAATAAGAATCAATATAAAATATTCTTTATTAAAGAAATTCAAAGTTTTAGTTCAATGTGTAATTGTTTTTGATGAAAATTTGTTAAGTTATTGTCCTTAAGAAGATTTTGATATGAAAATCAAAACTGTTGACAAAAATACATAATTTTACAAAAAACATGACGAAATATTCCAAAACTTTGAATTGCTTTATTAATAATAGTCATTCATGAATATTGAAAAACATGTTAAATTCTTTATTGTTTGATAAGAAAATTTGCTAGTACTTTTAATTTCAATAGTTTTGCAGTGCGAATAGGTAAGGGCCAGTTCCTCTTGCTAACCTCTTGCTAAAGTTCTTGAGAGCTAGCTGACGGATAAAGTTAGCAATCACATATAACTTCAAATTGATTTCATCCTCTAGGAGCTAACATTATCACGAAGTTGAAAGACGTTTGCTATCACTATCAAGAACTTTATCCGGTAACTATAACTTTAGCAAGAGGTACAAAGACTGGCCCTTAACAATACCACTCCATGGTGTAGAATTAGTTAAAAATACTTTTCTCATCATGTTGATGTCACGTCACAGCATCGATAAATTTGTTTTTAGATCAGTAAAAACACTCTTAGCTAGTTTTAAAGTGATCAAAATAAGTATAGGAAGTTAAATTGATAATGTTTTAATGTTCTTTGATATCTATTAAATGGCCGCGATGAATCTATTGAAATGAATCTATTGAATAATTTTTACATTCGAAACAAATTATCGGCGCATTGAACAAACGTAAGTAGAATTTTGTATCGCTTTTCTACACTATATTTCTCGTTTCAGCATGATTCACGAAGCTATTTTCATAATTCATTACAGTTTCAAAACAAGAATGAAAATAAAACTAAATCTATAAGCACAGAATAAAATTATATCTAGTTCTAAGTCTGTGAATGTGTTAATATTCATTCAAAGATATTCACAATGAAACTTCCTTTCTGTCACCATGTAATTGTGTTAATTTCTTCAAATGTCTATAAAAGTCTTTAGAATATTTAAAATCTCTTTCTGTCACGATGTCACTGTATTAATTTCTTTAAAAGTCTTTAGAATATTTAAAATCTCAAAATAAATGTTTTATAGATCACTCTCACATATCTAATGATTTGTCTATGAATGTACATGAAAACGATGTGTGATATTACATCGTAATATAATATATCGAAACAAGTTTTTAAACGAAAGATATTATCTTTCAATTTGTTAACAAATCCCATCCTTCAGCCAGAAACTTGATCTTGACACCTAACACTAGGAGAGCAAATTGTGAATCGCCTTGGAATTCAGAATCGTCAGAATAAAGACCGATATAAAACAAGATACAAAGTGTGAAGTAAAAATCTCTCATAAAGTCGTTAAAAGGAATAAACTGTTTTCAAACTCACGGTTCAGTTTTTGACCTGTTGGAACTGAAATATTCCTAGTTTTCATATTATTGTGATAATATTAGGAAATATTATGACAATAATATCTATGAAAATTATGAATATTTCTGCTTTATCTATTGTGTAAATTTTAGTCCGTTGATTTGAGCCAACGTATAAAATAGCAGCTACTATTTTCAAATAAAATTATGCACAAATTATCCCAAAGTTGAAAATAGAGACGTACGTTTACTTTACGGCAGTATTTGGAAGAAAAAAATAATACCGATAATTACATTATTTAGTCGTCTCAAAAAATTTACAGAAACCAAATTGTTTCCACTGTAGAAATAATTTTAATTCTTCAAACGGTTGACGATAATTCGGAAATAATCCCAAGAAATAAATTCGAAGTAAAACGAACTAAATTACTTATCAAGATTTTACGCTTTCGACGACGGATTAGAAAATGTTTAATATTAAAAACAAAACGAACTGACAAATCGACTTCTTGGAAAACCAAATGCCCACCCAATAACACGAAATAAGTAACACGTGAGTATCGTTGTTTTGGTAAATTAATACACGTATATTAAATTATTTAAACCAGCAAAATGCAGACTACAATTTATTCCAGTAAACACGCAACTGAACAAATCCACTTGAACTGAACCAACACTTCGATCTCTCAAACGAACAAAGAGTCTACTTACAAGGAACTTCATGTTGATTTGGTCTCTTGCAGCTACAAGCACCAGAAGACGAAGTGAAGAACACCCTCTTGATCTCCGTCTTATATACTCGGCTCCTTGCAGCCTCCACGCCTGTGTCGCTAATGCAGATTCAATGCGCGGGAGAAAAGGTCGCCAACTCCGCAGCACTACGTGATACATGACCTTAGAAACTGTATCTGTAGCAGATAGAGCGAGGGGTGGACAAAGTAGTAGCCGGTTGACTTATTAAGGAAGGTGATGAAAGAGGAAGCGTTGATGCTTTTTTTTGCGGAGATTTTTTTTGGATCCGAGGCTTAACGATGTAAACGATTGGAGTGAAAAATTATTACAGTTTAATATTATCTTTGCGATTTATAAAATTTCCTAAAATTCATGAAAATACAATAATGGAATATGTGACATTTGTGCCATTTAATCGTAAAAAAAAGTACAAAAAAACATAAAAGCACATAAGCTATTTGTATAGGTAGCCGGTTGGACGGATTTACTTGCAAATTTCACAAATTAGACACAAGAAAACTGTGAGTCAGTGATTCAAAAAGGATTAAGAAATGTTTTTTGCTCATTGCAGAAGCGCCAATAGAAGTAATCTTTTGACAGTTTCGCTCCAGGCAGTATACTGCCTGAAAAAAAGTAAAACATGGTCGTCTCTGGAGACATACAAGCCGTTATTAAAAAAAGGGCCGCCTGAATCCTCCTGTAACTATTTTTTTTGCTAAGCGCATAATAAAAATGTATTAAATAATTAATTTGTTATTTTATACTAAAACGGGTTTGATAATTATCATTTATATTATATCATTTACAAATTGAAACTAGGCAAGATCCACATACAAGGTTTTACCATTCAGTTTACCTGCTCAGCAAAACGCATCATTCAACGATTCTTCCCGTTAACAAAATGTAGTATAAAATACGCAGCAATTTTGATGCGTCCACACAAGGTATAGTTTTCACTGGAAAAAACGTGAATTGGAACGCATGCGAACATTTGCCGTGCATTTTAAATCAATTGACAACGAAAACACTGGATATCAGAAGGAACAATTACATAAGCAACTGCTTTACAAATTCATAGCCATAACTTTTTTTTTCTGATACTTTAAATATTTAATTGAGCGAGCGAAGCGAGCGTCTCCTTTTGGCTCTTTTGGCACGGAACTCTGTTTTTTTTTTTTTTTTTTTTTTTTTTTTTTGTAACCTGACGATATAAAGATTAGAGTTTTTCTTCGATCGAGCTGAAATTTTGCACACATGTGGAGACAACCTTTTCTGTTTGCAGACCCCAAAATTTTTTGAAATCCATTATTTGGCTAAAATTTAAATAAACATCTCCTGATGGTAGGTTGAAAAATGACAATGTTTTCGATAAAACTGATCAAATTCATATTTTGGCTATACAGGTCAGAGTTTTTCTTTGATCGAGCTGAAATTTTGCACACATGTAGAGACAACCTTTTCTGTTTCAAGAACCTAATTATTTTGAAATCCATTCGTTGGTTAAAATTTAAATAAATATCTCCTGATAGGCTGAAAAATGAAAACGGTCTTCGATAATTCTGATCAAACTCATATTTTGCATGATCATTAAGACCAACATTGTCTCTTATTTTACAAAATTTTATCCTAATCAGTTAAGAACGTATGAACTTATTGACATTTTTAATATCTGTCAGTAATGAAGTATCGAAATGAATGTTTTCCAGTGCCAATTGAATTGATTCTGATTTGCTTTATGAACCAGGTGCTTAGATACTATTTTCAAGTTTCGATGTAAAGCATTGTATACTTTTATGTTGATTTAGTGATCATATTTCTATTCAATATGGATGTAGGTATATGTTTTCTGTGCGTTGTGTACGCATTTCCGTTTCGAGAATTTGCACGTATCCGTGCTCGCTCATCAACGCGTTACACTGAGCGTTTTCCTAGTATGATTAAATTGTCTATAATTCATACTCTGTGACCAAGATTATATTACTGTTTTTGAGCAAATTTTTGCTCAAAATTTTGCAAATTTGTATTTGGCAAATACTTTCGTGATTTTAGAAATTAAATTTCTCCAAACTGGATCACTGTCTGCACCGCTGTAGCGAAGCAAATTATTTCAACTGATAGAGAGAGATAAATTATGCGATGTACTCTCATTTCAACAATTAAAAAATGTTCAAACCGGCCGGTTTAACTGTTGTAGTACGATACGCCGTAGAGAAGCATAAAGAAGAAAAAAGAAAGATACAGAAGAATCTTGTTCGATTTGCACTGCGTGATCGTTTTGGTTATTGCGTCCGAAGTAACTTAGAGAGCTGTTAATCGGACTTGTTATCTCATCACAGTGGACAGTACTTTGTAGTAACTGTGTGCATTATTCATAATCTACGGGAAGAAAAAATACACCATATGAAATCTGTTCTGAAATGTGTCATTTGTTAAAAAAAATATTTACAAAATGCGCATATAATTAATAGTCTTAGCAAAACATTTTTAGGTACCTCCTTAAAACTTCTCTCTGTCTAATATTAAAGAAAAAACTTTATTTTAAGAAACTGAATGATGAAATTTGCCAACATTTTGGATTGGAAACCTATAAATACCATCTGGTAGAAGGGGGACATAAACAAAGCAGATCAGTCGTCAAAATAAATTATTTCATATAGTAAATAAAATTGCATGCAACATTATACAATGAAGGCGGCAATAAAGTAATTTAAACTTACAGTAAGAAAAGTCTTTAAAGTTAGCGGTATGAAACCTGCAGCCCTGGCAACAACAGGTTGATTAGCCATCGACATCATGATCCGCATTGACCGCTTGAAGCTTTCCGACGCTTCAAACCAATCACAACCGTAGACAGCCTCCCTCACTAGCGAGCTCTGTAACACGGGACAACAGGTTGATTAGCCATCGACATCATGATCCGCATTGATCGCTTGAAGCTTTCCGACGCTTCAAACCAATCACAACCGTAGACAGCCTCCCTCACTTGCGAGCTCTGTAACACGGGACAACAGATTGATTAGCCATCGACATCATGATCCGCATTGACCGCTTGAAGCTTTCCGACGCTTCAAACCAATCACAACCGTAGACAGCCTCCCTCACTAGCGAGCTCTGTAACATGGGACAACAGGTTGATTAGCCATCGACATCATGATCCGCATTGATCGCTTGAAGCTTTCCGACGCTTCAAACCAATCACAACAGTAGACAGCCTCCCTCACTGCTTCACTCTAGGTAACACGGGACAACAGGTTGATTAGCCATCGACATCATGATCCGCATTGACCGCTTGAAGCTTTCCGACGCTTCAAACCAATCACAACAGTAGACAGCCTCTCTCACTAGCGAGCTCTGTAACACGGGACAACTCTGTAACACTGTAACTCTGTAACAGGTTGATTAGCCATCGACATCATGATCCGCATTGACCGCTTGAAGCTTTCCGACGCTTCAAACCAATCACAACCGTAGACAGCCTCCCTCACTAGCGAGCTCTGTAACACGGGACAACATGTTGATTAGCCATCGACATCATGATCCGCATTGACCGCTTGAAGCTTTCCGACGCTTCAAACCAATCACAACCGTAGACAGCCTCCCTCACTGCTTCACTCTGTAACACGGGACAACAGGTTGATTAGCCATCGACATCATGATCCGCATTGACCGCTTGAAGCTTTCCGACGCTTCAAACCAATCACAACCGTAGACAGCCTCCCTCACTAGCGAGCTCTGTAACACGGGACAACATGTTGATTAGCCATCGACATCATGATCCGCATTGACCACTTGAAGCTTTCCGACGCTTCAAACCAATCATAACCGTATACAGCCTCCCTCACTAGCGAGCTCTGTAACACGGGACAACATGTTGATTAGCCATCGACATCATCAAAAATGCTTTCACTACCGTAATGCCGTCTTATTTAACAAGATCAACGTACGACGAAACATCAAGTAACTTCGTATTGTTTCTTACCTCCTCAAGTATTTGGTCGGCTATCCAGCAAGAGGCAGCAAATATTGTAGAACCACACAAAATGATTACAAGAATTATCCATGTTAAAACATCAATAGTATCCACCTGAAATGGTTATTATACATAAGTACAATAATAAATTAATGTCAATAAAATGTGGCATTTAGGTTATCTTGTATTTGTTACTCACCATAAGAATGTAAGAAAGTGCAAGAGAGAATGACGCAACCGAGAATATGAGGCCACTCAATATATTTGCATGACAAAAGGAGATACTTTCATAATATAACCTGGAACAATAAGCATGCATTGAAAAGAAAGGTTTGTATGGTTGCAGATTGGATTTAAGGAAAGGTTCTCACTCTATGAGCGCCTGATGATGCTGGATGCATTCCTTCAGACGTCTCTCCATCTCCAAGTCAAGCTCACGCTTCTCTTCATCATGATTCCTGTAGTTGATTGGATACCGATGCGCTCCAATCACTTTCCATGCCCTTGGTCTCTCATACGAGTCTTGCGGGACACGTGGATCCCGGTTTGGTGTTCCGTGTGTCATCTTCTTCACATTAAGCTCTTTTCTATGATGACCAGTTTTGTACATGATTTGTTGGTTATCCTTTTTTGTTGGTCCAACCTTCTCCAACTCTTGATTTTTCGCATACGAGTTCGGTTCGACGAAATGTTCGTCACTTAGCTCAGCTGTTGTTCGAGTGTTCTCAGTCATGTTGGTATTCCGGCGACGTCTTTCTTTGATATGTTTCAAACTGTCCACTCGGATATTCAACAATTTGTCGCGTAGTACACGGAATTGGCAAATTACATGAATTGTACTTGAAAATAACATCAACAACACAGCGAGGAATAAAAATACGGAATGCAACCACGTGATCGCCTCTATGAGAACGGCGAAGTAGCGGTTAGGATATACTGATACGTCGAAGGGAAAATATATCCTGAAACGAATGGCAAAACAAACCATTATACACCATTGTCATCACATCAATATACATTTAAAATATACCATATCTTTACCACAAAGTATGGTAAGGTTCTTACAAGAGTACAGGGACATCATAATCAACAAACACTTTCGTTGTTTGTTATTCTTTGTTTTTGTAAATTTTTATACCAGTGAAAAATACAATACTGAATATTATATAAAAACTCCCCAATCTGATTGCTTAATAATTCCACGACGTACCCTAACCGATTGTAAGGACCAACGTCTCTAAAGATCAACCCATACATTGAATGACGTCATGGACTGAGACGACTGGATGATGATGTTGAATACGAGATGTTGACACTACCTACATTGAAGGATCGGATGGGACAGTGTTGATATGGTGATGAGGTATTGCAGAGGAAGTTATGTCAATGCTCCTAAGAGTCCTGGGGACCGCTATGGAAACTGACGGATTGTGTCAAATTTTTAAAAAATACCTAAGTCTCCACAAGGCTCATTATTTACTCCACTGTTATTCAACTTTGGGAGATAGTTTTGATACCCATTTTCTCCGAAAACTATTTACAAATTTTAATTAAGTATAATACTTGAAACAAAAAAGTAGTTTTTTCGTATTTTTTCACGAAATATGCGAAAAATTAAACTTTTTTTTCTTTAAATATGTCTTAAATTTTCTCCCAAAACTTCCTCCCAAAGTTGAATAACAGTGGAGTAAATATTGAGCCTTGTGGAGACTGTTTTTTGAACATTTGACGCAACCGTCTGTTTCCATAGCCGTCCCCAGGACTCGTTAACTACTCCGGTAACTCCCACAATTCTACTACACAGGGGTGTACTGTGCGTACTCAAATTAATTGGTTCCTCTAGGTGCTAAACAATTTACACTACTCATCTTGTACATAATATTCTTCGACTTACCCATTCAGAAATTCATCCTCCTGCAAAGCAACATAGTACACTGCAGGTGCGCAAAAGCAAGAGAATGTGTATAAGAGTGGTAGAGATTTATGTAGAAAATCAGTATTTTTCAACGTCCTTTTCACCATCAACCGATGACGATATTTGCGAGTTGAGTACATTGTATTAAGTTGATTAATAGATCTCAGCAAAGAATGCCCTTTATCCGGCCACAGGTAGAAATTTGCTACGGATACAGCAAAGAGCGATGTAGCGTTCATTAGAAAAAACATCTTCGGTAGTTCTTGTGTCCTGATGGTGGCCCAGTTGATGTAGAAATAAGCCAAGTGCTGGAAGGTTGCTTCGAAACATTGTTGAACCACGACAAAGCGGGTGAAGAAGAATATAAACAGCCTCATTGGACTTTTCTTCACATCCTCGGAGTAACTACAAATTCCTGAAAGAGAGGTGAAGGTAGATAACTTGTTGATACAGGATGCTGTGGCGGCCTTGAACATGAAGAGTTCATTAAGGTGTGTGTGTGTGTAGACAAAACACTTCATTCACCCACCATGCATTCAAACAATATTTTCAATGGTACTGGTCCATGGGGAGGGACCTGAACGTAAATGCATGGAAAGGGGGAATAAGTGACCTCTTTTCCATTTTATTTTTCCTCGTGTGGTGGCTGCCATTTCTTAAATTGATAGGTACCCTATTATTATAAGACTACCTGAATTCAATGAGGTGATCATTAAACCTGAACTTTCTTGGAAATCTGAGTATATTTAGATGAATCGAAGCATTATCGAAATAACGATTTTAATTTGTTTTTCAATTATACCATATCTCCAAGTGGTAAGTCATTTTAATAGTAAGTAAGTAACATTACTGATATAATAATCTCTTCTGTTGTACCTAATACCATAAAGCTAATACACTATAGCTGTATTTTGTGGAGTGACAATATAGTAAATTACTAATTGAAAGCCGTGCCCAGTGAAAGATGATCGGTAATATTTTACAAAATGTACCATATTCAATGGATTTAAAATCCGCTATAACCTGTAGGAGTACTTTTCCATAATCGTTTCAGTAGGGTATTTTATCCACGACACGACACCGTCACAATCTGAGAAATTTTTGGTTACTTGATGAAGTATGTTCTTGTTCTATGATTTTCATTCCGTGATACACAAGTAAAATATCCGACATTTAAGGGGGCCCAGGGCTCCAGCCATGGTGCTTAGAATTCGCCGTATATCATACAAATCTCCGATGAAATAATACCTCAAACAACAGCATAAAACCATTATCTTATCGTATGCTCCAATTATATGTAATGTTCTTAATTGAAGTTCTAATTAAACTATCCCAAAATAATTCATATTTATAGTGCAACGTTGTCAGATTTATGGTAAATATCTCACATTATACACAATTTCTTTCTTATTCCCTTATTTCCAAACCGCAGTCTTTTCTAAAAATTATTATCTTTAATTTGATACTATTTTCAATATTTTGTCATTGCTCTTGCGGTTTTAGGAGCAATTTAAGACCAATATTACTGGACGATTTCAAGTCTCCCTGTGTTATCTTATGGGGGAGAAGTGATTTTCAATCAAGAATATCAAATTATATCATACGGTAACGGGCAAATGTTTTTTCCTAGTTGTATGTAATATGGTTTCACTAATCTTTTGTATGAATTACAACAAATTCTCATTCCTATGACGTAACCCTGGAACCCCCTTAAATTGTTTTTAAATTTCCACAGTGTCAAATTGATATATCTTACCAAGTTTGTAAGCGAGCTCGTGGGTGAGTTTGAAAATGTCGCGATTTCGAACTTTCTGCGATTTTCCAGGCATTGTTGATAAGAATGTACTTGGAGAAGAATATTCAACACCCGATTCATACGCTAGAACAATGTTTTAAGTATTGCGCGTGTTTGCCATTGTCTTTGTCATCGACAGCGACTTTCCAGCTTGTAGGACGCAATGTCATACAATATTGAAAGAAATTCAAAGGAAGACAACGAAAGAGGGCGGAAAGTATCCCCCAAAATAACTTTTTGTAAAACAGCAGCCAAGTCTTCCTACTAAAAAGTAGATATGATATAGACAACGCAGTAATTATATGTATGGAAATCAAAAATTGGCCCAGTATACTCATTAATTTAAATATAAATTAAAAAATACTCAGATTTTTTGATACATTATGTTTTCCAGTTCTGAATTTTGTAATTTAATTTCCATGTATTTGAGAGATACTTGGCTGCTGCTGCTTTTACGCTCATGCTTTTATATGGGTTCCTTTTGTTATGAAATTCACACATTGGATTGCCTAAGTACTAAGAAAAAATAACATTCCGATTTGGTTTACTCTGAAAATTATATGTCGCTGTCCAAATGGTAAAGATATCAATAAAAAATATCAATATTTTAAATTCAAATAAGTTCATTAATAGTTTGGATTTATTGACGTGTGGAAAGGTGTAGGCACATATTCTAACTCTGAGCATTAGTGGTTGCAGTTGTGAAATTCTGGTTCACTATTGACATTTCAATTAGTGCTTCATTCATTCCAATCGGTCCAGCAGCTTTCGAGAATTTAACGTCATTCCATTTATATATTTTTTTTTATAAAAAATCATTGTGACATATTATATTATCAGACGCCAAAAGTGTACACCTGGTAAAACTTTCATCTAGATATTATGCGTTTATGCTTTTTAGAATCACCAGTTCCTTTTGTCAAAGTGGACGCAATCGTCTAACTAAATTACATTGATGGGACCTAATTTTGGCATTCGTAGGCGGTCATGCATGGGTCATCATAGCCCAAAGTTAAGTAAGTAGCTAATAGCATGTAGTGTGACGATTTGGGCTGAGTGGTGCGGCCGCCCCACTACATCAGGGTGTATATTGTATAGCTTGATAGATGTTACAACAGACATGACGTGCTGTAAGTCACATCGAATATGTTTCAAATAATGATTTAATATGAAAACTCGTATAGATATTAATAATTAATACCTTCTGTTGTATATTGAGACCTAGGCTAGACTCTTGATAGTGAAAACCAAATTATATGTCGTTGCATGTTAGATGGTATGATTCTAGTGACTTAATTGAGCGAGCGAAGCGAGCGTCTCCTTTTGGCTCTTTTGGCACGGACCTCTGTTTTTTTTTCTGTTAATAGCCGATACACAGGTCACAATGTTTCTTCGATCGAGCTGAAATTTTGCACACATGTAGAGACAACCTTTTCTGTTTGCAGATCCAAATTTTTTTGAAATCCATTCTTTGGTTAAAATTTAAATAAACATCTCCTGATAGGTTGAAAAATAAAAATGGTCTTCGATAATTCTGATCAAACTCCTATTTTGGCTATACAGGTCAGAGTTTTTCTATGATCGAGCTGAAATTTTGCATACATGTAAAACCAACCTTCTCGGTTTGCATACCCTAATTTTTTTGAAATCCATTCATTGGTTAAAATTGAAATAAATATTTTCTGATCAAACTCATATTTTGCATGATCATTAAGACCAACATTGTGTCTTATTTTACAAAATTTTATCCCAATCAGTTAAGAACGTATGAACTTATTGACATTTTTAATAGCTGTCAGTAATGAAGTATCGAAAGAAATGTTTTCCAGTGCCATTTGAATTGAATCTGTTTTGCTGTATATGTACCAGGGATGCTATGCTATTTTCACGTTTCGATGAAAAGCATAAACTTTTATGTTGATGGAGTGATCATATTATTATTTCAATTCAATATGGATGTATATGTTTTCTGTTCGTTGTATACGCATTTCTGGTTCGAGAATTTGCACGTACCCGTGCTCGCTCATCAACGCGTTACACTGAGCGTTTTCCTAGTAATTATCTGAACGATACAGCGGGTGATAATCAGAGACCGGAACCGAAACCCATATTAATGTTTTAGGTGGAACCGGAACCGGAAACCTTATTAATATTAAACATTATTTGGGTTCCATAACGGTTCCATAAGGGTTCTTAATTTCATTGAATTTTTACTTCATTGCCTTAATCTGAAATTGTTTCCTATCATTTACAGTTTTTCAAATAAATGATCTCCGAGTCAAATGAATGTTAAACATTTCAGAGCATGTAAGTACCTAAAAGTCGATTTTAAAAAAATATTTGAATTATTGCCTGAACTTGATGGAACCGGTTGGAACCCTTATGGAACCGAAATGGAGCAATTTTTTTTTCCAGGAACCGGAACCGGAACCGGAACCGATATTTATTTGGGTTCCAGTCCCTGGAAAATATTAGGTTGTACAATATAATTATAAGGTATACATTTTAAAGACAACTACAACAGGTTCAGCTAGCACTCTGTTATATTCCGGAGGTCATTGGTTCGATTCCCGTTGCCGACCTTCCTGACTGTGTACATTTGTGGATTTCCCTCAGGCGATAGACAAGTGCTGGGAAGGTATCCTGTATAGGCCACGACCGCTACATACAGTGGAATGCCTAACTCTAAATCGGCGAGTGTGGGAATATCTGAACAGTGGAAATTTTCCATTATTATGAACTTTGACCAACTGTACCTTATATTCCAGGAAAACACTACGTGTAAAATGGCAGCCAAGTCTTTTTATTTAAAAACAATCGCTTTGAAAAGGAGTGAAATAAAACCACAATGCACAATCTATACTTTCATTTTGATGAGTTTTAGCTTTGCGAGCATCGTTTGTGCAATTCGTATGATGGAGAGAGAATGGTAGGCAAAGCAAAATAAATATATAATTTTTTTTTTTCTTTTAATTGTTAAGATCAGCACAAAACATGAAATACACATTATTGATTACTTATAAGTTATACTATATTAAATAAAATGTTGCCTTCATGGAATATTCGACTGAAGATCAAAGCATCCAGTAGTGTGGCTGACTGAAGATATGTCGACTGGTTCATCCTCATGTGTTGTTGACCAGAAGGTAAAAAATCATGATAAATTTCGGGAGGCCAATGGTAACAGTTCAGGAGCATGAACTCTTTTGAACACATTTTATATTTCCCGTAATTTTTTGGGTCTGAGAAGAAATATGCATTCTTCACTGTAATACACTAAGATGTATTACACATCCATCATTACACATTACCCAGGTCAGACATACGGACCTGGGTAAATATAAGTATAATTTGTGGCTTCCAATTAAAAAAGGTGCATTACTTTACAGCCCTCGTATTATCAAATTTAGCAAAGTTTTCTTCGAAATCGAAATTGGCGTCATGAAAATTCGTCGGTCGAAATCACATATTTATAGGCGCACGAACTCTGACTAATATCTTGGTATACTTAGAGACCGTGCTGTCGTCAAGTAATTCCACTGTGTGTCTATAACGTCTTCGCTATTGCGTCTAGAAGTAACGTCAAGAGCTGTCAATCAGACTGTTTTCGGCATCACGCTGGACATAACTTTGTAGTAGCTGTGTGCATTTCTCATGATCTGGAGGAAGAAAACCCACAAGATGTAATATTAGTTCTCAAATAATCACTTGTTTACTAAAAATACTCAAGACAAATAATTGTAATTCATTTTGTCTAGATAAAACTGTTTACATTTTAAGGGACCCTTAATTTTAAGCAACTCAATTACAAAATGCCTTTGCGTCGTAAGAACTCAAAGCTGTGCCAGCGGGAAACGAGGCAAACAGATAAGACCAATCGTAAATTTAATTTAGAATAACATTATATTATGAAATTGATTGAAACATAACGTGAAGACGGTAATACAGTAAGGTACAATACGTTACAATACAATAAGGTACAATACAATAAGGTACAATACAATAAGGTACAATACGTTACAATACAATAAGGTACAATACAATAAGGTACAATACAATAAGGTACAATACGTTACAATACAATAAGGTACAATAGTAAGCTTACAATACGGTAAGTCTCCAAAGTTAGAGGTATAAAACCTGCAGCCTTGAGAATAAGTGGTTGATGAGCCATCGACATCATGATCCGCATTGATCTCTTAAAGCTTTCCGACGCTTCAAACCAATCACAACTGTAGACAGCCTCCCTCACTAGCGAGCTCTGTAACACGGGACAACAGGTTGATGAGCCATCGACATCATGATCCGCATTGATCTCTTGAAGCTTTCCGACGCTTCGAACCAATCACAAGCGTAGACAGCCTCCCTCACTAGCGAGCTCTGTAACACGGGACAACAGGTTGATTAGCCATCGACATCATGATCCGCATTGATCTCTTGAAGCTTTCCGACGCTTCAAACCAATCACAACTGTAGACAGCCTCCCTCACTAGCGAGCTCTGTAACACGGGACAACAGGTCGATTAGCCATCGACATCATGATCCGCATTGATCTCTTGAAGCTTTCCGACGCTTCAAACCAATCACAACTGTAGACAGCCTCCCTCACTAGCGAGCTCTGTAACACGGGACAACAGGTTGATTAGCCATCGACATCATGATCCGCATTGATCTCTTGAAGCTTTCCGACGCTTCGAACCAATCACAAGCGTAGACAGCCTCCCTCACTAGCGAGCTCTGTAACACGGGACAACAGGTTGATTAGCCATCGACATCATGATCCGCATTGATCTCTTGAAGCATTCCGACGCTTCAAACCAATCACAACTGTAGACAGCCTCCCTCACTAGCGAGCTCTGTAATACGGGACAACAGGTTGATTAGCCATCGACATCATGATCCGCATTGATTTCTTGAAGCTTTCCGACGCTTCGAACCAATCACAAGCGTAGACAGCCTCCCTCACTAGCGAGCTCTGTAACACGGGACAACAGGTTGATTAGCCATCGACATCATGATCCGCATTGATCTCTTGAAGCTTTCCGACGCTTCAAACCAATCACAACTGTAGACAGCCTCCCTCACTAGCGAGCTCTGTAACACGGGACAACAGGTTGATTAGCCATCGACATCATGATCCGCATTGATCTCTTGAAGCTTTCCGACGCTTCGAACCAATCACAAGCGTAGACAGCCTCCCTCAAAAGCGAGCTCTGTAACACGGGACAACAGGTTGATTAGCCATCGACATCATGATCCGCATTGATCGCTTGAAGCTTTCCGACGCTTCGAACCAATCACAAGCGTAGACAGCCTCCCTCACTAGCGAGCTCTGTAACACGGGACAACAGGTTGATTAGCCATCGAAATCATGATCCGCATTGATCTCTTGAAGCTTTCCGACGCTTCAAACCAATCACAACTGTTGACAGCCTCCCTCACTAGCGAGCTCTGTAACACGGGACAACAGGTTGATTAGCCATCGACATCATGATCCGCATTGATCTCTTGAAGCTTTCCGACGCTTCGAACCAATCACAAGCGTAGACAGCCTCCCTCACTAGCGAGCTCTGTAACACGGGACAACAGGTTGATTAGCCATCGACATCATGATCCGCATTGATCTCTTGAAGCTTTCCGACGCTTCAAACCAATCACAACTGTAGACAGCCTCCCTCACTAGCGAGCTCTGTAACACGGGACAACAGGTTGATTAGCCATCGACATCATGATCCGCATTGATCTCTTGAAGCTTTCCGACGCTTCGAACCAATCACAAGCGTAGACAGCCTCCCTCACTAGCGAGCTCTGTAACACGGGACAACAGGTTGATAAGCCATCGACATCATGATCCGCATTGATCTCTTGAAGCTTTCCGACGCTTCAAACCAATCACAACTGTAGACAGCCTCCCTCACTAGCGAGCTCTGTAACACGGGACAACAGGTCGATTAGCCATCGACATTATGATCCGCATTGATCTCTTGAAGCTTTCCGACGCTTCAAACCAATCACAACTGTAGACAGCCTCCCTCACTAGCGAGCTCTGTAACACGGGACAACAGGTTGATTAGCCATCGACATCATGATCCGCATTGATCTCTTGAAGCTTTCCGACGCTTCGAACCAATCACAAGCGTAGACAGCCTCCCTCACTAGCGAGCTCTGTAACACGGGACAAAAGGTTGATTAGCCATCGACATCATGATCCGCATTGATCTCTTGAAGCTTTCCGACGCTTCAAACCAATCACAACTGTAGACAGCCTCCCTCACTAGCGAGCTCTGTAACAAGGGACAACAGGTTGATTAGTCATCGACATCATGATCCGCATTGATCTCTTGAAGCTTTCCGACGCTTCGAACCAATCACAAGCGTAGACAGCCTCCCTCACTAGCGAGCTCTGTAACACGGGACAACAGGTTGATTAGCCATCGACATCATGATCCGCATTGATCTCTTGAAGCTTTCCGACGCTTCAAACCAATCACAACTGTAGACAGCCTCCCTCACTAGCAAACTCTGTAACACGGGACAACAGGTTGATTAGCCATCGACATCATGATCCGCATTGATCTCTTGAAGCTTTCCGACGCTTCAAACCAATCACAACTGTAGACAGCCTCCCTCACTAGCGAGCTCTGTAACACGGGACAACAGGTCGATTAGCCATCGACATCATGATCCGCATTGATCTCTTGAAGCTTTCCGACGCTTCAAACCAATCACAACTGTAGACAGCCTCCCTCACTAGCGAGCTCTGTAACACGGGACAACAGGTTGATTAGCCATCGACATCATGATCCGCATTGATCTCTTGAAGCTTTCCGACGCTTCGAACCAATCACAAGCGTAGACAGCCTCCCTCACTAGCGAGCTCTGTAACACGGGACAACAGGTTGATTAGCCATCGACATCATGATCCGCATTGATCTCTTGAAGCTTTCCGACGCTTCAAACCAATCACAACTGTAGACAGCCTCCCTCACTAGCGAGCTCTGTAACACGGGACAACAGGTTGATTAGCCATCGACATCATGATCCGCATTGATCTCTTGAAGCTTTCCGACGCTTCAAACCAATCACAACTGTAGACAGCCTCCCTCACTAGCGAGCTCTGTAACACGGGACAACAGGTTGATTAGCCATCGACATCATGATCCGCATTGATCTCTTGAAGCTTTCCGACGCTTCGAACCAATCACAAGCGTAGACAGCCTCCCTCAAAAGCGAGCTCTGTAACACGGGACAACAGGTTGATTAGCCATCGACATCATGATCCGCATTGATCGCTTGAAGCTTTCCGACGCTTCGAACCAATCACAAGCGTAGACAGCCTCCCTCACTAGCGAGCTCTGTAACACGGGACAACAGGTTGATTAGCCATCGACATCATGATCCGCATTGATCTCTTGAAGCTTTCCGACGCTTCAAACCAATCACAACTGTTGACAGCCTCCCTCACTAGCGAGCTCTGTAACACGGGACAACAGGTTGATTAGCCATCGACATCATGATCCGCATTGATCTCTTGAAGCTTTCCGACGCTTCGAACCAATCACAAGCGTAGACAGCCTCCCTCACTAGCGAGCTCTGTAACACGGGACAACAGGTTGATTAGCCATCGACATCATGATCCGCATTGATCTCTTGAAGCTTTCCGACGCTTCAAACCAATCACAACTGTAGACAGCCTCCCTCACTAGCGAGCTCTGTAACACGGGACAACAGGTTGATTAGCCATCGACATCATGATCCGCATTGATCTCTTGAAGCTTTCCGACGCTTCGAACCAATCACAAGCGTAGACAGCCTCCCTCACTAGCGAGCTCTGTAACACGGGACAACAGGTTGATTAGCCATCGACATCATGATCCGCATTGATCTCTTGAAGCTTTCCGACGCTTCAAACCAATCACAACTGTAGACAGCCTCCCTCACTAGCGAGCTCTGTAACACGGGACAACAGGTCGATTAGCCATCGACATTATGATCCGCATTGATCTCTTGAAGCTTTCCGACGCTTCAAACCAATCACAACTGTAGACAGCCTCCCTCACTAGCGAGCTCTGTAACACGGGACAACAGGTTGATTAGCCATCGACATCATGATCCGCATTGATCTCTTGAAGCTTTCCGACGCTTCGAACCAATCACAAGCGTAGACAGCCTCCCTCACTAGCGAGCTCTGTAACACGGGACAAAAGGTTGATTAGCCATCGACATCATGATCCGCATTGATCTCTTGAAGCTTTCCGACGCTTCAAACCAATCACAACTGTAGACAGCCTCCCTCACTAGCGAGCTCTGTAACACGGGACAACAGGTTGATTAGTCATCGACATCATGATCCGCATTGATCTCTTGAAGCTTTCCGACGCTTCGAACCAATCACAAGCGTAGACAGCCTCCCTCACTAGCGAGTTTTGTAACACGGGACAACAGGTTGATTAGCCATCGACATCATGATCCGCATTGATCTCTTGAAGCTTTCCGACGCTTCAAACCAATCACAACTGTAGACAGCCTCCCTCACTAGCGAGCTCTGTAACACGGGACAACAGGTTGATAAGCCATCGACATCATGATCCGCATTGATCTCTTGAAGCTTTCCGACGCTTCAAACCAATCACAACTGTAGACAGCCTCCCTCACTAGCGAGCTCTGTAACACGGGACAACAGGTTGATTAGCCATCGACATCATGATCCGCATTGATCTCTTGAAGCTTTCCGACGCTTCGAACCAATCACAAGCGTAGACAGCCTCCCTCACTAGCGAGCTCTGTAACACGGGACAACAGGTTGATTAGCCATCGACATCATGATCCGCATTGATCTCTTGAAGCTTTCCGACGCTTCAAACCAATCACAACTGTAGACAGCCTCCCTCACTAGCGAGCTCTGTAACACGGGACAACAGGTTGATTAGCCATCGACATCATGATCCGCATTGATCTCTTGAAGCTTTCCGACGCTTCGAACCAATCACAAGCGTAGACAGCCTCCCTCACTAGCGAGCTCTGTAACACGGGACAACAGGTTGATTAGCCATCGAAATCATGATCCGCATTGATCTCTTGAAGCTTTCCGACGCTTCAAACCAATCACAACTGTTGACAGCCTCCCTCACTAGCGAGCTCTGTAACACGGGACAACAGGTTGATTAGCCATCGACATCATGATCCGCATTGATCTCTTGAAGCTTTCCGACGCTTCGAACCAATCACAAGCGTAGACAGCCTCCCTCACTAGCGAGCTCTGTAACACGGGACAACAGGTTGATTAGCCATCGACATCATGATCCGCATTGATCTCTTGAAGCTTTCCGACGCTTCAAACCAATCACAACTGTAGACAGCCTCCCTCACTAGCGAGCTCTGTAACACGGGACAACAGGTTGATTAGCCATCGACATCATGATCCGCATTGATCTCTTGAAGCTTTCCGACGCTTCGAACCAATCACAAGCGTAGACAGCCTCCCTCACTAGCGAGCTCTGTAACACGGGACAACAGGTTGATAAGCCATCGACATCATGATCCGCATTGATCTCTTGAAGCTTTCCGACGCTTCAAACCAATCACAACTGTAGACAGCCTCCCTCACTAGCGAGCTCTGTAACACGGGACAACAGGTCGATTAGCCATCGACATTATGATCCGCATTGATCTCTTGAAGCTTTCCGACGCTTCAAACCAATCACAACTGTAGACAGCCTCCCTCACTAGCGAGCTCTGTAACACGGGACAACAGGTTGATTAGCCATCGACATCATGATCCGCATTGATCTCTTGAAGCTTTCCGACGCTTCGAACCAATCACAAGCGTAGACAGCCTCCCTCACTAGCGAGCTCTGTAACACGGGACAAAAGGTTGATTAGCCATCGACATCATGATCCGCATTGATCTCTTGAAGCTTTCCGACGCTTCAAACCAATCACAACTGTAGACAGCCTCCCTCACTAGCGAGCTCTGTAACAAGGGACAACAGGTTGATTAGTCATCGACATCATGATCCGCATTGATCTCTTGAAGCTTTCCGACGCTTCGAACCAATCACAAGCGTAGACAGCCTCCCTCACTAGCGAGCTCTGTAACACGGGACAACAGGTTGATTAGCCATCGACATCATGATCCGCATTGATCTCTTGAAGCTTTCCGACGCTTCAAACCAATCACAACTGTAGACAGCCTCCCTCACTAGCGAGCTCTGTAACACGGGACAACAGGTTGATTAGCCATCGACATCATGATCCGCATTGATCTCTTGAAGCTTTCCGACGCTTCAAACCAATCACAACTGTAGACAGCCTCCCTCACTAGCGAGCTCTGTAACACGGGACAACAGGTCGATTAGCCATCGACATCATGATCCGCATTGATCTCTTGAAGCTTTCCGACGCTTCAAACCAATCACAACTGTAGACAGCCTCCCTCACTAGCGAGCTCTGTAACACGGGACAACAGGTTGATTAGCCATCGACATCATGATCCGCATTGATCTCTTGAAGCTTTCCGACGCTTCGAACCAATCACAAGCGTAGACAGCCTCCCTCACTAGCGAGCTCTGTAACACGGGACAACAGGTTGATTAGCCATCGACATCATGATCCGCATTGATCTCTTGAAGCTTTCCGACGCTTCAAACCAATCACAACTGTAGACAGCCTCCCTCACTAGCGAGCTCTGTAACACGGGACAACAGGTTGATTAGCCATCGACATCATGATCCGCATTGATCTCTTGAAGCTTTCCGACGCTTCAAACCAATCACAACTGTAGACAGCCTCCCTCACTAGCGAGCTCTGTAACACGGGACAACAGGTTGATTAGCCATCGACATCATGATCCGCATTGATCTCTTGAAGCTTTCCGACGCTTCGAACCAATCACAAGCGTAGACAGCCTCCCTCAAAAGCGAGCTCTGTAACACGGGACAACAGGTTGATTAGCCATCGACATCATGATCCGCATTGATCGCTTGAAGCTTTCCGACGCTTCGAACCAATCACAAGCGTAGACAGCCTCCCTCACTAGCGAGCTCTGTAACACGGGACAACAGGTTGATTAGCCATCGACATCATGATCCGCATTGATCTCTTGAAGCTTTCCGACGCTTCAAACCAATCACAACTGTTGACAGCCTCCCTCACTAGCGAGCTCTGTAACACGGGACAACAGGTTGATTAGCCATCGACATCATGATCCGCATTGATCTCTTGAAGCTTTCCGACGCTTCGAACCAATCACAAGCGTAGACAGCCTCCCTCACTAGCGAGCTCTGTAACACGGGACAACAGGTTGATTAGCCATCGACATCATGATCCGCATTGATCTCTTGAAGCTTTCCGACGCTTCAAACCAATCACAACTGTAGACAGCCTCCCTCACTAGCGAGCTCTGTAACACGGGACAACAGGTTGATTAGCCATCGACATCATGATCCGCATTGATCTCTTGAAGCTTTCCGACGCTTCAAACCAATCACAACTGTAGACAGCCTCCCTCACTAGCGAGCTCTGTAACACGGGACAACAGGTCGATTAGCCATCGACATTATGATCCGCATTGATCTCTTGAAGCTTTCCGACGCTTCAAACCAATCACAACTGTAGACAGCCTCCCTCACTAGCGAGCTCTGTAACACGGGACAACAGGTTGATTAGCCATCGACATCATGATCCGCATTGATCTCTTGAAGCTTTCCGACGCTTCGAACCAATCACAAGCGTAGACAGCCTCCCTCACTAGCGAGCTCTGTAACACGGGACAAAAGGTTGATTAGCCATCGACATCATGATCCGCATTGATCTCTTGAAGCTTTCCGACGCTTCAAACCAATCACAACTGTAGACAGCCTCCCTCACTAGCGAGCTCTGTAACACGGGACAACAGGTTGATTAGTCATCGACATCATGATCCGCATTGATCTCTTGAAGCTTTCCGACGCTTCGAACCAATCACAAGCGTAGACAGCCTCCCTCACTAGCGAGTTTTGTAACACGGGACAACAGGTTGATTAGCCATCGACATCATGATCCGCATTGATCTCTTGAAGCTTTCCGACGCTTCAAACCAATCACAACTGTAGACAGCCTCCCTCACTAGCGAGCTCTGTAACACGGGACAACAGGTTGATAAGCCATCGACATCATGATCCGCATTGATCTCTTGAAGCTTTCCGACGCTTCAAACCAATCACAACTGTAGACAGCCTCCCTCACTAGCGAGCTCTGTAACACGGGACAACAGGTTGATTAGCCATCGACATCATGATCCGCATTGATCTCTTGAAGCTTTCCGACGCTTCGAACCAATCACAAGCGTAGACAGCCTCCCTCACTAGCGAGCTCTGTAACACGGGACAACAGGTTGATTAGCCATCGACATCATGATCCGCATTGATCTCTTGAAGCTTTCCGACGCTTCAAACCAATCACAACTGTAGACAGCCTCCCTCACTAGCGAGCTCTGTAACACGGGACAACAGGTCGATTAGCCATCGACATTATGATCCGCATTGATCTCTTGAAGCTTTCCGACGCTTCAAACCAATCACAACTGTAGACAGCCTCCCTCACTAGCGAGCTCTGTAACACGGGACAACAGGTTGATTAGCCATCGACATCATGATCGGCATTGATCTCTTGAAGCTTTCCGACGCTTCGAACCAATCACAAGCGTAGACAGCCTCCCTCACTAGCGAGCTCTGTAACACGGGACAAAAGGTTGATTAGCCATCGACATCATGATCCGCATTGATCTCTTGAAGCTTTCCGACGCTTCAAACCAATCACAACTGTAGACAGCCTCCCTCACTAGCGAGCTCTGTAACACGGGACAACAGGTTGATTAGTCATCGACATCATGATCCGCATTGATCTCTTGAAGCTTTCCGACGCTTCGAACCAATCACAAGCGTAGACAGCCTCCCTCACTAGCGAGTTTTGTAACACGGGACAACAGGTTGATTAGCCATCGACATCATGATCCGCATTGATCTCTTGAAGCTTTCCGACGCTTCAAACCAATCACAACTGTAGACAGCCTCCCTCACTAGCGAGCTCTGTAACACGGGACAACAGGTTGATTAGCCATCGACATCATGATCCGCATTGATCTCTTGAAGCTTTCCGACGCTTCAAACCAATCACAACTGTAGACAGCCTCCCTCACTAGCGAGCTCTGTAACACGGGACAACAGGTTGATTAGCCATCGACATCATGATCCGCATTGATCTCTTGAAGCTTTCCGACGCTTCGAACCAATCACAAGCGTAGACAGCCTCCCTCACTAGCGAGCTCTGTAACACGGGACAACAGGTTGATTAGCCATCGACATCATGATCCGCATTGATCTCTTGAAGCATTCCGACGCTTCAAACCAATCACAACTGTAGACAGCCTCCCTCACTAGCGAGCTCTGTAATACGGGACAACAGGTTGATTAGCCATCGACATCATGATCCGCATTGATCTCTTGAAGCTTTCCGACGCTTCGAACCAATCACAAGCGTAGACAGCCTCCCTCACTAGCGAGCTCTGTAACACGGGACAACAGGTTGATTAGCCATCGACATCATGATCCGCATTGATCTCTTGAAGCTTTCCGACGCTTCAAACCAATCACAACTGTAGACAGCCTCCTTCACTAGCGAGCTCTGTAACACGGGACAACAGGTTGATTAGCCATCGACATCATGATCCGCATTGATCTCTTGAAGCTTTCCGACGCTTCGAACCAATCACAAGCGTAGACAGCCTCCCTCAAAAGCGAGCTCTGTAACACGGGACAACAGGTTGATTAGCCATCGACATCATGATCCGCATTGATCGCTTGAAGCTTTCCGACGCTTCGAACCAATCACAAGCGTAGACAGCCTCCCTCACTAGCGAGCTCTGTAACACGGGACAACAGGTTGATTAGCCATCGACATCATGATCCGCATTGATCTCTTGAAGCTTTCCGACGCTTCAAACCAATCACAACTGTTGACAGCCTCCCTCACTAGCGAGCTCTGTAACACGGGACAACAGGTTGATTAGCCATCGACATCATGATCCGCATTGATCTCTTGAAGCTTTCCGACGCTTCGAACCAATCACAAGCGTAGACAGCCTCCCTCACTAGCGAGCTCTGTAACACGGGACAACAGGTTGATTAGCCATCGACATCATGATCCGCATTGATCTCTTGAAACTTTCCGACGCTTCAAACCAATCACAACTGTAGACAGCCTCCCTCACTAGCGAGCTCTGTAACACGGGACAACAGGTTGATTAGCCATCGACATCATGATCCGCATTGATCTCTTGAAGCTTTCCGACGCTTCGAACCAATCACAAGCGTAGACAGCCTCCCTCACTAGCGAGCTCTGTAACACGGGACAACAGGTTGATTAGCCATCGACATCATGATCCGCATTGATCTCTTGAAGCTTTCCGACGCTTCAAACCAATCACAACTGTAGACAGCCTCCCTCACTAGCGAGCTCTGTAACACGGGACAACAGGTCGATTAGCCATCGACATTATGATCCGCATTGATCTCTTGAAGCTTTCCGACGCTTCAAACCAATCACAACTGTAGACAGCCTCCCTCACTAGCGAGCTCTGTAACACGGGACAACAGGTTGATTAGCCATCGACATCATGATCCGCATTGATCTCTTGAAGCTTTCCGACGCTTCGAACCAATCACAAGCGTAGACAGCCTCCCTCACTAGCGAGCTCTGTAACACGGGACAAAAGGTTGATTAGCCATCGACATCATGATCCGCATTGATCTCTTGAAGCTTTCCGACGCTTCAAACCAATCACAACTGTAGACAGCCTCCCTCACTAGCGAGCTCTGTAACACGGGACAACAGGTTGATTAGTCATCGACATCATGATCCGCATTGATCTCTTGAAGCTTTCCGACGCTTCGAACCAATCACAAGCGTAGACAGCCTCCCTCACTAGCGAGCTCTGTAACACGGGACAACAGGTTGATTAGCCATCGACATCATGATCCGCATTGATCTCTTGAAGCTTTCCGACGCTTCAAACCAATTACAACTGTAGACAGCCTCCCTCACTAGCGAGCTCTGTAACACGGGACAACAGGTTGATTAGCCATCGACATCATGATCCGCATTGATCTCTTGAAGCTTTCCGACGCTTCAAACCAATCACAACTGTAGACAGCCTCCCTCACTAGCGAGCTCTGTAACACGGGACAACAGGTCGATTAGCCATCGACATCATGATCCGCATTGATCTCTTGAAGCTTTCCGACGCTTCAAACCAATCACAACTGTAGACAGCCTCCCTCACTAGCGAGCTCTGTAACACGGGACAACAGGTTGATTAGCCATCGACATCATGATCCGCATTGATCTCTTGAAGCTTTCCGACGCTTCGAACCAATCACAAGCGTAGACAGCCTCCCTCACTAGCGAGCTCTGTAACACGGGACAACAGGTTGATTAGCCATCGACATCATGATCCGCATTGATCTCTTGAAGCTTTCCGACGCTTCAAACCAATCACAACTGTAGACAGCCTCCCTCACTAGCGAGCTCTGTAACACGGGACAACAGGTTGATTAGTCATCGACATCATGATCCGCATTGATCTCTTGAAGCTTTCCGACGCTTCGAACCAATCACAAGCGTAGACAGCCTCCCTCACTAGCGAGCTCTGTGACACGGGACAACAGGTTGATTAGCCATCGACATCATGATCCGCATTGATCGCTTGAAGCTTTCCGACGCTTCGAACCAATCACAAGCGTAGACAGCCTCCCTCACTAGCGAGCTCTGTAACACGGGACAACAGGTTGATTAGCCATCGACATCATGATCCGCATTGATCTCTTGAAGCTTTCCGACGCTTCAAACCAATCACAACTGTAGACAGCCTCCCTCACTAGCGAGCTCTGTAACACGGGACAACAGGTTGATTAGCCATCGACATCATGATCCGCATTGATCTCTTGAAGCTTTCCGACGCTTCGAACCAATCACAAGCGTAGACAGCCTCCCTCACTAGCGAGCTCTGTAACACGGGACAACAGGTTGATTAGCCATCGACATCATGATCCGCATTGATCTCTTGAAGCTTTCCGACGCTTCAAACCAATCACAACTGTAGACAGCCTCCCTCACTAGCGAGCTCTGTAACACGGGACAACAGGTTGATTAGCCATCGACATCATGATCCGCATTGATCTCTTGAAGCTTTCCGACGCTTCGAACCAATCACAAGCGTAGACAGCCTCCCTCACTAGCGAGCTCTGTAACACGGGACAACAGGTTGATTAGCCATCGACATCATGATCCGCATTGATCTCTTGAAGCTTTCCGACGCTTCAAACCAATCACAACTGTAGACAGCCTCCCTCACTAGCGAGCTCTGTAACACGGGACAACAGGTTGATTTTGCCATTGACATCATGATCCGCATTGATCTCTTGAAGCTGTCTGACGCTTCGAACCAATCACAACCGTAGACAGCCTCCCTCACTAGCGAGCTCTGTAACACGGCACAACAGGTTGATAAGCCATCGACATCATGATCCGCATTGATCTCTTGAAGCTTTCCGACGCTTCAAACCAATCACAACTGTAGACAGCCTCCCTCACTAGCGAGCTCTGTAACACGGGACAACAGGTTGATTAGCCATCGACATCATGATCCGCATTGATCTCTTGAAGCTTTCCGACGCTTCAAACCAATCACAACTGTAGACAGCCTCCCTCACTAGCGAGCTCTGTAACACGGGACAACAGGTTGATTAGCCATCGACATCATGATCCGCATTGATCTCTTGAAGCTGTCTGACGCTTCGAACCAATCACAACCGTAGACAGCCTCCCTCACTAGCGAGCTCTGTAACACGGCACAACAGGTTGATTAGCCATCGACATCATGATCCGCATTGATCTCTTGAAGCTTTCCGACGCTTCGAACCAATCACAAGCGTAGACAGCCTCCCTCACTAGCGAGCTCTGTAACACGGGACAACAGGTTGATGAGCCATCGACATCATGATCCGCATTGATCTCTTGAAGCTTTCCGACGCTTCAAACCAATCAAAACCGTAGACAGCCTCCCTCACTGCTTCACTCTGTAACACGGGGCAACAGGTTGATTAGCCATCGACATCATGATCCGCATTGATCTCTTGAAGCTTTCCGACGCTTCGAACCAATCACAAGCGTAGACAGCCTCCCTCACTAGCGAGCTCTGTAACACGGAACAACAGGTTGATTAGCCATCGACATCATGATCCGCATTGATCTCTTGAAGCTTTCCGACGCTTCAAACCAATCACAACTGTAGACAGCCTCCCTCACTAGCGAGCTCTGTAACACGGGACAACAGGTTGATTAGCCATCGACATCATGATCCGCATTGATCTCTTGAAGCTGTCTGACGCTTCGAACCAATCACAACCGTAGACAGCCTCCCTCACTAGCGAGCTCTGTAACACGGCACAACAGGTTGATTAGCCATCGACATCATGATCCGCATTGATCTCTTGAAGCTTTCCGACGCTTCTAACCAATCACAACCGTAGACAGCCTCCCTCACTAGCGAGCTCTGTAACACGGGACAACAGGTCGATTAGCCATCGACATCATGATCCGCATTGATCTCTTGAAGCTTTCCGACGCTTCAAACCAATCACTACCTTAGACAGCCTCCCTCACTAGCGAGCTCTGTAACACGGGACAACAGGTTGATTAGCCATCGACATCATGATCCGCATTGATCTCTTGAAGCTTTCCGACGCTTCAAACCAATCACAAGCGTAGGCAGCCTCCCTCACTAGCGAGCTCTGTAACACGGGACAACAGGTTGATTAGCCATCGACATCATGATCCGCATTGATCTCTTGAAGCTTTCCGACGCTTCAAACCAATCACAACCGTAGACAGCCTCCCTCACTAGCGAGCTCTGTAACACGGGACAACAGGTTGATGAGCCATCGACATCATGATCCGCATTGATCTCTTGAAGCTTTCCGACGCTTCAAACCAATCACAACTGTAGACAGCCTCCCTCACTAGCGAGCTCTGTAACACGGGACAACAGGTTGATTAGCCATCGACATCATGATCCGCATTGATCTCTTGAAGCTGTCTGACGCTTCGAACCAATCACAACCGTAGACAGCCTCCCTCACTAGCGAGCTCTGTAACACGGGACAACAGGTTGATTAGCCATCGAAATCATGATCCGCATTGATCTCTTGAAGCTTTCCGACGCTTCAAACCAATCACAAGCGTAGGCAGCCTCCCTCACTAGCGAGCTCTGTAACACGGGACAACAGGTTGATTAGCCATCGACATCATGATCCGCATTGATCTCTTGAAGCTTTCCGACGCTTCAAACCAATCACAACTGTAGACAGCCTCCCTCACTAGCGAGCTCTGTAACACGGGACAACAGGTTGATTAGCCATCGACATCATGATCCGCATTGATCTCTTGAAGCTTTCCGACGCTTCAAACCAATCACAACTGTAGACAGCCTCCCTCACTAGCGAGCTCTGTAACACGGGACAACAGGTCGATTAGCCATCGACATCATGATCCGCATTGATCTCTTGAAGCTTTCCGACGCTTCAAACCATCACAACTGTAGACAGCCTCCCTCACTAGCGAGCTCTGTAACACGGGACAACAGGTCGATTAGCCATCGACATCATGATCCGCATTGATCCCTTGAATGATGTGATAACTCTAACAAACGTAAAACCTTTGTCCTATACAGCACCGAAAACATTTCCTTGAGCAAAGAAAATAGTTCTTATTATAAAATATTATTTGTGGTACTTCGTTTATGCCATGATGCTCAGTGAATTTCTGGAGTTATTGAAACACAGTCTCCTTTATAATATACATTAAATAATTTCAATATGCACTGAAAAGTGTTGATATGAACAAATGGTGATATGATTTTGGCGCCTTTTTGACTCTAGGCTACAGCACAATATACCTAAGCAAGGTCGCATTTACGTAATGTTTTGTCGCTAGGGGAAGAAAAGTGTCTCGGCGCTCGAGGAACAACCAGAGCAATAACAAGGCAAGCACCCGTTTCCTTTCTTACCTGCTCAGCCACTTGGTCAACCAGCCAGCTCACTCCAATGAATATTGTAGCTCCACACATAATCATGATCAGAATTACCCATGTAACTAGATAAATAGAATCCACCTGGAAAATGATAAGATATTTATATTTAAAAAATATTTTTTTAAGCCAAAATATATTTTGCACCTTACATTCACACTCACCAAAGTGATGTAAGTAAGTGCCAATGAATATGAAGCAACACTGAATATAACTGTACATAATATATTTGCCTGGCATAATGTTTGAGCTTTGTAAAATATTCTGAAACAAATAAACATATTATTAAAAATGTGTGGGGGGGGGGGGGGGTTGGGTCTGATTGAGAGAATCAAGTGCACATGAGAAGAACGAGAGCTGTGTTCAAACAGTGGAGGGAAAGTCAGGATGGTTTGAGATGAAGGAATGACTTCGACAGGGCAGCGTTCTTTCCCCGACACTATTTGTCATTGTCATGGACGAGCTGCTGAGAAAAGTAGAACCAAGCGAAGACCAGGAGACGAATACACTGGTATAAGTATGCAGATGATATCGTAGTGTGGGGAGAAACCAGCTAATGTGTTCAAGAAAAGATTGATAGATGGAGCCAGATGACTGAAGAATACGGTATGCGGATAAGTCAGGAAAAGAGTGAGACACTAGTAATGGAGAGGAAGGCAAGAAATGAGAAGATCAAGCTACGGGGCTTGGAACTGGCGAAGAGAGGAGAGTTTAAGTATCTGGGGAGCTGGCTAACTAAGGATGGAAAAATAGGAAGAGAGATAACATCAAGAGTACAACTGGCTAACACATTTTTCCAGTTAGTCAGGAAACTTCTTTGGAATGAGCAGTTACCCCAGAAATGCAAGATACTCCTTTTCAAAAACTATTTTCTGCCAATACTCACCTACGGTTCCGTAACGTGGGCGATTGGAGGAAAGGAGGAGAGCCAGTTGCAGGCAGCAGAAATTAAGTTTTTACGAAGCATATAAGGAGTAACTAAGATGGACAAGATCAGGAGTGAAAAGATTAGAGGAGACTTGAAGGTAGAGAGGTTGGCATTTAAAATGGGGAGAGAGCAGCTACGGTGGTTTGGCCACATGAAGAGAATGCAGAGGAAGAGAATACCGCGTCGGGAGTTCGAAGCTGCGAGAAGTGATAAAAAGGAGAGTGGGAAGACCGAGGAAAAAATTGAGAGATCTGGTAGCAGAAGATGTACAAGAGAGACTGAAGAAGTGGTAAGAAGTGGAAGAGGGAAGACAGGAAGAAGTAGAAAAACTGGTAGAGAAGAAGAACGAAGAGGAAGAGCCAAGCCTGGCCGGCTAGCTTTGGAGCCCGGGCCCTAGTAAATAGTGGCCTCGCCACCCCATGACCCAACTCTTGGAACCGGGAGAAAGATTATTATTATTATTAAAAATCGTGCACTTAACATCTATACATACACGAAGCAAGAAGAAGTGCTTACTTTATGATTGCCTGATGATGCTGGATGCATTTCTTCAGACGTCTCTCCATCTCCAAGTCAAGCTCACGCTTCTCTTCACCAGCTATGTATCTTAGTAGACACCGATGCTTTCCTGTCATCATCCATTCCCGGGTTATCTCATCCGAGACTTCATTGTCAAGTGGAGGCAGAATATGCAGTCTTCCTTTGCTCATTTTCTTGGAATTCATATCTATTTCATGATCACCAGATTTGTTCAAGATTGATTGCCGACGATTTTCGAAATTTTTTACTGAGTGTGGTTGTGCAGCGATTGTTTCTCCTTGGTTTAACTCCATTTCACTGAGCTCAGCTGGTGTTCGAGTGTCCTCAGTCTGATTCGTTTTCCGGCGACGCTTGGCCTTAATGTGTCTCAAACTGTCCGAACGGATATTCACCAATTTGTCGCGTAGAACTCGGAATTGGGAAATCGTGTGGATGATCAATGAAAATATAAACAACAACACCAAGAGAAATAGCAGTGCCGCGTGCATCCACATGAGCACTTCGAATAGAAAAGCGTAATAGTGGTTAGGATATTCTGACACGTTGAAAGGAAAATATAATCTGAAAATAAGTTATAAACAAATATTAATATAATCCACAAAGAGATAGAGTAAGGGAAGAAAGACAAGGAAGGGGTTGAGTATAGGAAGGGGGTGAGTATAGGAAGGTGGTCAATTCTTATGATGTATCTAGTGGAGCGGTCGCTCCACCCAGCCAAGTCGTACCGTACACTCACACTCACTCAACATACCGTAAATGACTAATAAACTGAGGAGCAGACCAACCACTTTTACTGTAAGCAACAACATGGCATTTTCGGCCTACTGGATCTTAAAATTGGAAAATCTCACATTGTTGCGATATATCTTAATTTCGAGCTATGGCCCACCCCACTACATATACCAAATTAGGGAACAATATGTTATGCCGTTTGCGAGCTAGAGGGCCGAGAAAACAGTGAAATTACACCACTTTCTGATTCTGAAGATGATATCAGGAAACGTTGCTATCACCGCCACAGCCTAAACGGCTGAGCCGATCGATCTGAAATTTTCACCACATGTGCACTTTTGGCGTCTGAGGTGCCTTTTTATAAAACCAACAGGAAGCCGCCATTTTGAAACCGGAAGTGACGTATTATCTCGAAAACAGCTAGACCGTTAGGAATTAAACCAGCGCCAAATGATTCAGACGGTCATCTATATGGAATATCAATAGTTAAAGTAGAGATGTACTATTACCGAAACCGGAAATGACGTCATGAAAATGAAGAACTAGATTTAAATGACCTCTTACTACAATAACTACATATTCAGAAGGCTTATAATGATACATAACATTTATAGAAATAAATTCTATGTGGCAGTAATTATAGTCGCCATTTTGAAAACCGGAAGTGATACCATATCTCGAAAACGGCTGGACTGATTGTAACGAAGCTTGCGCAATTCTTCATGGAATATCACTTTAAGCTTAGGTATATTGAGCACCAAACACAATTTTTCGTATTAACCAATTCGGAAATGGCGTATTTTTTAAAAGTAATTGGTCATTGTTGCTCCGATGTGTGTTACAAGTTGTGTAAATAAACTAAAAAAATAAGTGATATCCCCATAAAAAACACTCCGTGTAAAAATACCCGCCAAGTCTCTTCAACTATAAAAAAATAGAAGAAATCTAAAAATTCAACACTGAAAAGAAGTGATATCAAAAAATGAGCCAAGTCAAAACTTAATTGTAAAAACCAAAATATACTTGGCGCATCGTTTTTAAGGGCATTATAGGTATATTATATATATTTAGGTACATTTAGTTTTTGGCATATGCTTCTATACTATTTATATACACGATGCGCCAAGTATATTTTGGTTTTTAAAATTAAGTTTTGACTTGGCTCATTTTTTGATATCACTTCTTTTCAGTGTTGAATTTTTAGATTTCTTCTATTTTTTTATAGTTGAAGAGACTTGGCGGGTATTTTTACACGGAGTGTTTTTTATGGGGTAGGTATTACTATGCGGTAAGGGTGTGTATTCCCCGGTAGTCCCTACAGTTCTGTTTGCTTATGGGGTAAACACATCTAAATGCAACCTTTTTGAAGTAAAAGTCTCCATAATCTGTTAGCGTAGGAAACCCTGGCCAGGCTGCCATCCCCAAGGGCACTGTGCCTGTGGGTTTGTTAATACCCGGCCGTAATAAAAAATCACAATTGCCCAAGAGTAGGTATATTCAATGTGGTCATTTGTCCGAAACATTGCTGACTCCTAATTTGATCGTCTAGATCAGCGGGTCTCAACCTTTATTCCATGAGGTGTCTGTTGCAAGGTCATTCAGATTACATGCTGGTCCCAGCCCCACAGGCACTGGACATTTTATAAATTCAAAATTGAATTTAGATTATTTTCTATGCGTTTTGGAAAATTATTTTCGTCGATTTGATGTTTCATTCATGGTACAATTCTTCCTCTGGAACCCTAATGTTCCTTCCTAAGGTCGGTGACAGGCAAAGATGAACCCGCGCTAGCATGGGCCGGCCTATACCTGGCAATGCTAAACTGGGTTCATCTTTGCCTGTCACCAACTATAGCGGGGAATATCCCACAGGTTGCAAACCACATAGCAAAGGTTATATTCAAACTTCAAGTAATATCCTACAACTCACCCATTCAAGAACTTTTCTTCGTGCAGAGCAATGTAGAAAATTCCAATCCCCCACAGCCAAAAGGAGGGATATAAGAAAGGTAGATATTTATGTAGAAAATCAGTTAGTTTGGACGTTTTCTTCACCATCAACCGATGACGTTGTTTCGTAGACGAGTAATCTGTATTAATTTTATCCAAAGATCTCATAAGATTGTGCAGTTCTTTCTGGATCCAGTAGACATTTCCTAGCTGTACCGCCAAAAACAACGTAATACTCATCATGACTATCATTTTGGGCAGTTCTTGTGTCCTGATGTTCGCCCAGTTGACGTAGAAATAAGCCAAGTGCTGGAATGTTGCTTCGTAACATTGCTGAGCGACGACAAAGCGGGTGAAGAAGAATATCAACAGTTTCATTGGACTTTTCTTCACATCCTCGGAGTAACTGCAAATTCCTGAGACATTGATAAAATTTAATTATTGAATAATTGCGGTAAAACAATCTCAGGTTAAACAATTACAGAATTTTACAGCAATTTTTCAATAATTATTATAAATTGGTTCTAAAAGCTTCCACGAAAATATTGATAACATATATTATGTTCCATCAACGGCATATTGAAGAATGTATATTGGTTGTCCTACCCGGCGTTGCTCGTGCTGGTGTGGAGGGGTATTTGTGATGTAGGCAATACGCATTACACCTATGGGAGACGGGTTGCCTATATTGTTAAGCACAGCAACCCTGTCCATAGAGTTCAATGTTATACGCAAGAGGTTTTATTTTCATATTTTTTTTAACAGTGTACCACATTGCAAGAAAATAGAAATGCATTTATGTTTATGATCTCACTACCTTGCTTGATTGGCCAAATTGCGATGGGAAAGTAATCTCCTCAATATTTAGCCATCTTCAATGTATAGACATGGTACACTTAAGAGTTATGGGAAGGAGAGCGGGGGCGGAGGGCACCTCTTATGACCAGTGAGTAATCGATACCTATTGGTAATATTGAGCTTCCGGAGAATTTGGTTGAAAATGTGCAAAATTTCAACTATCAGACCATTTTGATTTTTCAATCACTAAGAAGACTGTTCTTTTTTAAATTTTTACTACCTATACTCAAAGAATTCTGTTCATACTTCAGTCTGGGACAGAACGGGGCAGAAAAAATCAGAAATCCCTGCCAAAAGATTTAAACGGTTTGCTAGCTCAAGAAACACGATTAGGAAACACGCCACAATCATAATATTTAAAGTAAAATAATAGATATTCCTCCAAATAGAGTGTTACCTATGCCATATCTCTTCATGGAATATGATAATATTTTCCCTCTGTTGTGATCACTTATCAACACGGGAATCAGGTAAACAACTTCTGAATGTGACTGTATCCTACAGTATAAATAAGCCAAAGAATTGTTTCATGTATATGACAACTAATCATTCATATTATAATTGATACATTTTCTCACCAAGTTTATCCATGAGCTCGTGGCTGAGTTTGAAAATGACGTCATTTCGTCTTTTGGGCGATATTTCCTCCATTATGTTATTTGGAGAAGCCAATTCAAACACCCGATTCTGACTTAAGGTCAAAACGAAGTGGCACACAATTCTTATTGCACGAATGTCGTCTCTGGTTTCAATCAATAATGACATGTAAAGTTACGAAGCCTGGATACAGTACATACATTGTAGCTGTTTATTGATTAAGAGGGGATGCCCGAGTAGAGGTCTCCAATAGATATCTGAACAAATGTGCTTATTTAATAAATAATTTCCTTGTGCACCATATAAACACAAGAAAAGTGGGGTAGCCGAACTAATTTCCAAGATATATCACTTAATAAATTTGAGTTAGCCCTATCATTAACATGGGACGTCGAAAAAACACAGTAATTTTCCTTGTAAATATTAGATTTAAACTATTTTCCGCCGATAGATTTTTTCCAAAAATTAATATTATGTGCATTAGACATTATGGTGTTATTAAGATTTTTAAATATACACCTAGCCGTACGTTTTTAAAAGTTAGACGCCAAATTCTAAATAATTTTCCTATGGTACCTCCTTTGTTAAAAATTCCTCATATTCTGAAGACATCATATTCTCATAAGTCGAGAGGTACAAGACATATGATGAAACTTGATTTTGCTGCTCTTTTCAGGCACTTTTTTGGATACGATTGGAGACGAAATGGGTTGATTAAAATATGAATTAATATTCTTTTATCATGATTAGATAAAAGACAAACTTGTGGTTATAACTTGACACATAAGTAATTTTTTGCTTCTTTAATTAGTAAAAACTAGTTCTATATTGGTGAAAAATTAGCTATTTTCTTGTCTTGCTGGTTGCCGTATAAAATTTAATTTAAAAAAGTGCCAAGTATAACCCTATAAGTTTGTCTTTTATCTAATCACGAATTTGAGATTAATTGGGTCACGGGTTTGGTCTCCAATAGTATCCGAAATTTCATAGTTTTGACAAGGCACGAAGCAAAATAAAAATGTATTACTAATATTCAATCAGACTGATCATGTGAACATCGTATCAAAGTTACACCTACTTATAAAACACATTTTCTCTCCCAATTTTCTACAACGGCCGAGCCACACATTTGTATACATTTATTATTTATTTTATCTAGTGGAGCGGTCGCTCCACGCCAGCCAAGTCGTACGGCGCGCGCACACTCTCATATAAAGGCTGGAGCAAACCCACTTTTACTGTAGGCATCAAAGTGGCATTTTCGGCCTACTGGATCTTAAAATTGGGGAATCTCACATTGTTGGGAAATATCTCAATTTCGAGCAATGGCCCACCCTACAACATATACCAAATTTGGGAACAATAGGTTACGCCCTTTGCGAGCTAGAGGGCCGTGAAAACCGTGTTTTAGGGTGGTTTTCATAATAATAATAATAATAATAATAATAATCTTAGTAGTAGTAGTATCCTGGAATTCAAATCCGGTAAACAGGCCACAGCCTAAACGGCTGAACCGATTGATCTCACATTTTTACCACGTGTGCACTTTTAGCGTCTGATTTGCCCTCCCCCCCTTGACTTTTTTTGTGCCGCCATTTTGAAACCGGAAGTGACATCATATCTCGACAACGGCTGAGCTGATTGGAACGAAAATAGCGCCAAACGATTCGGTCGGTCAACTATATGGATTATAAATAGCAACAGACTAAAATTTATGTTAACGAAACCGGAAATGACGTCATGAAATTTGAAATACATCGATTGGCATTTCGGCAACAAATTTGATCCGATTATTTTGATATTTATGTAACGTATGTACTTTTGATATCTCATTTGACTTGTTATAAAACCAACCGGAAGCCGCCATTTTGAAACCGGAAGTGACATCATATATCAATAACGGCTAAATAGATTTGAACGAAACCAGCGCTAAACAATTTAGACGGTCAACTTTATGTATTATTATCAATAATATTTGCAGTTTTCCATACCAAAACTGGAAATGACGTCACACTTTTTAAGAATCTCACAAATTTACATGTTGATGCAATAAATATACTATTTCAGACAGCTTATAATAAAATGTAATCATGTTTAAATTATAATTCAAGGAGTCAGTGATTTCAGCAGCCATTTTGAAACCGGAAGAAACGCCATATCTCGAAAACTGGTTGACAGATCGGTATGAAACTAGCGCGAAACGATTCGGAAGGCCATCTCTATGGAATAGGAACAGTCAAACTAGAATGTTCCTATTTATGAGACCGGAAATGACGTCATTCAAATTTATAAATTATTATAATCCCCTCCTATACAATAAATACATATTCAGAAAGCTTAAAATGATACACATCATTTATAGTTATAAATTCTATGTGGCAGTGCAGAAAGTTCAGCAGCCATTTTGACAACGGATATGTTGCCATATCTCGGAACTTGGTTGACCGATTGGAATGAAACCTTTGCTATTCTTCATGAAAATAACCAAATTGTAAAGGGTGATTTTTTTTAAGGATATAGTAATTGTTCATTCGATTGTCACAAGTTGTAAGAATAAACTAAAAAAAGTAGTGATATCCCATTAAAAAACACTTCGTGTAAAAATAACAGCCAAGTCTCTTCAACTAAAAAAAAATATGAAATCTAAAAATTCTGCACTGAAAAGTAGTGATATCAAAAAATTAGCCAAGTCAAAACTTTATTTGAAAATCAAAAAATACTTGGCGCATCGTTTTTTTTAGGGCATTATAGGTGTACTATGTATTTGGATATTTTATGTATATTTTATAATTGGCCTATACTTCCAAGCTTTTTATATACACGATGCGCCAAGTATTTTTTGATTTTCAAATAAAGTTTTGACTTGGCTCATTTTTTGATATCACTACTTTTCAGTGCAGAATTTTTAGATTTCATATTTTTTTTTAGTTGAAGAGACTTGGCTGTTATTTTTACACGAAGTGTTTTTTAATGGTTATTATTACTCGGAAAACATTTATTATCCTATGGCCGAGCGCTTGTATTACCTTAACCTTGGCCCTCAGCCTATTCGTATGTAAGCCTATTCGTATTCGAATATGTAGGTATGAATATTTACGTTCTCACATCACATGTACACTCGATCAAATAATAAACGGTATTCGAAAGAATGGCATTGGCTGATAAAGATTTGATAGCATCATCCCATGAAGTCTGTGCTATGCATTATCTAACTGTAGCAAGCTCTGATTTCATTGATAATAACAAGGATTGATTGTCAAGGAACCTGACCAGTAGCCAATCCGTTTTGTTCAAAACACCATTTTTACTTGGTCCAAGACTTCTTCTACCTCCTTCTCCTTCTACAAAACACAGCAGCAAAAAATCAAAGAATATTTCGAAAACAACATTTTAAAAAGGGGTAATTATCAAAAAATAATATATAATAATATAATGAATATAATATTATGAAATATAATATAATGAATGTATTGAATGTATATAATGAATGTATGTTATTTTAAATCGTAGAACTCTCCTTCCAAGTTGCCAATTTCCAGGAATTTCATTTAGGTACCCACGCGCAAATCAATTCTAGAGACACATTGAAAAGTCCTAAAATATTTTTATGCGCACCAGGAACTTATCTATTAATTTATGCATTTGTTCAGATAGCTATCGGAGACCTCTACTTGCATCCCCCCTTAAAGGGGGACATTTCTTGCACTTAAAATCGTATTTATATGAGAAATCAATGTTTCTACTAATTTCAGCCGGTACTTTCCCATACGACACATTAGTACTGTGAAATAACAGCAGCTGTTACAATGATCTCAATGGTGTACTCATCTGTATGTATAGGTATTGTACAGGCTGCTATATTTTCCATTACACTTCACATGAGTTGACAATTCCGAGTTCTGCAAGAGCAGTTGTGGAACATTCACGCGGATGTTCGCGCGGATGTTCACGCGGATGTTCACGCGGATGTTCACGCGGATGTTCACGCGGATGAATTCGCGCGGATAGTCTCAAGCACATCAAGGCCAAGCTGGTTGTTCAACCTACGGGAAGGCCGTGTACCAAAGAGTTTCTAGTAGGCTTCGCAGAAACTCTTTGCTTGTACTACTACGGATCACGGGAAGAGCGCACAATTCTGACTAACAGCTAATCCTCTGGCAACTTTTCATGATTTTGATCCAACATGGCGTGCGCAGTACGATGTGCACGGAAAAGAAAAATAAGGAAAGGAAGGAAAAGAGTTAATAGTTAAAAAATGAAAGTTGCAATGAAAATCAGTAATCACATAATTTTTTGCAGGTTGATAGTTTTCTTCTGTTGACAGAATTGTGTTCGGTTGGAGATGTTGAGCGTATCGGTGCTCGCTCATCAACGCGTTACACTGAGCGTTTTCATATAGTAGCAAAGTTATGCCGTTTTTGTTTTAACTTCTTTATTATTTATTACAGATACATTATATAAAATCACATAATCCACAAACCTCAGGGACCTACTCTTTGGGATTATAAATATAACAGACATGTTTTAGAAGTATTTAAAAAAACTCAATAAATCAAATGCAATTACTATGAATCAAATTATTAGCTAAAACATTACAATACCGGAATATAGAGAAAGATAAAACTACTAAAGGGAACCGCAAAGTGCAAACTTTTAAGATTACGAAAAGATTCAATATCTAGACAGATACTAGGAAAAGAATTATATGTATGTAATCAAGGGCATGTTTACCAATTTTGTTACGCCAGGGTAGGACAGAAAAAAGTTTAAGTAAAGACAATCCCCATAAAAAAACACTCCGTGTAAAAATACCTACCATGTCTCTTCAACTAAAAAACTAACTAAAACCAACTAAAAAAACTAAAAACTCAGCTCTGAAAAGAAATGACATCAAAAAATTGGCCAAGTCAAAACATTATTTTAAAAATCAAAAAATACTTCGCACATCGTGTATATAACTATATTCCAGAAATCAAAATACATATCTATACATATAATATACAAAATGCCAAAAAAAACGATGCCCCAAATATTATTTTTTTATTTTTAAATTAAAGTTTTGACTTGGCCCATTTTTTGATATTGTCACGAAACTAATTGGTCTCGTTGGGATCTTGATAATAATAGGGGGAGGGTTGTAGCTGGATATAGAAGTAGTACATGTAAACGAAGAGCAATTTATTAATAAAGTATAAAATACGGAAAGGGTTACAATAGTGTAGTGAAGCTACGGGGCGAAACTGTTCACTTATCTGGTCTGTCCGGTGGTCCTTCCCGCGGTCCTCCCTGCGGTCCTGCCCAAGATGTTGGAGTTCCTCAGAGATGTCGATCTGGCTAGGTCTTGATGCCGACTCCCCGAAAGATCGCCTCGTGGGCTCCCAGGTTCGACGTCTCAATAGCTGACCAGGCAATATCAGATGTATCGCATGATCTGAGTGCACTGGCCGCCGCCACAGTCCTTCCTGGTGGTAGGCAGGCCGCCACGCAGGATTGTACCGCGGGTCACGAAGTATTCGGGATAAGAGTGAACACAAGGGTGGTTCTAGAAGGATGGCGGGTTATTGGGGTGAACTAGGGTGTAAGATAAAGGGGTTTAGAAGGTGGGGTATGTAATAGAAATACGAGTTATCGTGACACTCCTCCTTGCAAGCCGAAATCGTCCCGATTTCGTGGCCCTCTACTGGTTGATGGTCTGTTCTTGTGCGAGCGAAAGTGGTAGAGTGTCATCTTTCGCTGCATTTGCCGCGGTACTGGACTGTGGTGTCGAACCGAGGGTTGATGTCTTGTAATCATCCTGTAATTTATGTCTTGATCTCTCTAATCGATTGTTTTTCTATCTTCCATACATCTGTGTGTATACGTATTTTCTGTCTTCTGAGAATCTAGTGGAGCGGTCGCTCCACCCAGCCAAGTCGTACTATACACTCACAGTCACTCAACATACCGTAAATGCCTAATAAACTGAGGAGCAGACCAAACACTTTTACTGTAAGCAACAACATGGCATTTTCGGCCTACTGGATCTCAAAATTGGTAAATCTCACATTGTTGCGAAATATCTTAATTTCGAGCTATGGCCCACCAAACTACATATACCAAATTTGGGAACAATAGGTTATGCCATTTGCGCGCTAGAGGACCGAGAAAACAGTGAAATTACACCACTTTCTGATTCTGAAGATGATGATGATTCTGATGATATCACGAAACGTCGCTATCACCGCCACAGCCTAAACGGCTGAACCGATCGACCTGAAATTTTTACCACATGTGCACTTTTGGCGTCTGAGGTGCCTTTTTATAAAACCAACCGGAAGCCGCCATTTTGAAACCGGAAGTGACGTCATAACTCAAAAACGTCTGGACCGATTAGAACGAAATTAGCGCCATTCGATTTAGACAATCATCTATATGAAGTATCAATAAAAAAATAATTATTTTCTTATTTTCTGAACCGGAAGTGACGTCATAAATACGCAATATTTAACTTATTTCAACAAATTATACTTAAAATACGTACATAATTAACTTTCATTGTAACATAGACAATACAATTTATATATTCAAGGTAGCAGTGTTCTCGGCCGCCATTCCTGAAACCGGAAGTGACGTCATATATCTAAAACGCCTGTACCGATTGCAACTGAACTAGCTCCTGCGTATTCATTCTGCTATTTATTTGAAAAATCAATTGTGAAAAATGAATAAATAAATTAATGGTACCGGAAATGGCGGCAGGAACCACTAAATGAAACCGGAAGTGACGTCATATATTACAAACGGCATGACCGATTTTACGGAAATATAGGGATTAGGAATTCAGATGGTCGTTCATGAAGGTATCAACTAGATAAAACTAGATTGTTTTCTTATTACCTATACCGGAATTCGGCCGCTATTTCAAAACCGGAAGTGACGTCATGTATCGAAAACGGCTGGATCGATTATAACGAAACTTAAGCTATTCTTCTTGGATAATCATTTTCATCTTATACCAAACGCAACTTTTCATAGTAACCAAATCGGTTGAGGCGTATTTTTTTAAAGAAATTAGTCCCTGCTCGGACATGTGCTACAAGCTGTATGAATAAACTAACAAAAGAAGTGATATCCCAGAAAAAACACTCCGTGTAAAAATACCAGCCAAGTCTCTTTAACTATAAAAAAAATAGAAGAAATCTAAAAATTCAGCACTGAAAAGGAGTGATATAAAAAAAGGAGCCAAGTCAACGAATTTTCCAAATTTTAATCGTACCATTGAAATAAAAATATCAACCCCCGAGAAATACTTAAAAAAAGGACTTGGCGCATCGTTTTTTTAAAGACATTTTTCTATTCTTAAGCTTATGCCACTCACATACTACGTAGTTCAGAAATGCCTAGAAAAATTGGGACAAAACTTTCAAATTAAATATTGAACATTCTGTAAAATATTTTAAATTTAAATATAAGTACGCAAAGAAACATAGCATTAGATTAGATTTAGATTTATTTTGTACACATCTTACAAGTAGTGGGTATCCACAAGGTGGTAAGGAACAACAGTACAATGAAAATTAATAATATGGTATAATAAATAATAGAGCCAGCTCTCAAGGTCCTTCTAATTCTTGTTGTCTTCACTTCCTTCATCACCGTCCTCCTCGTTCTTAGATGTCACCATATGTCGAAACTCTTTTACAGATATGTCAGTCATATCAAAGTGTTGCAATTTGTTCCAGTCACGAACGGTTCTGGCCAAAAATGAAAATCTACCGCAATCGGTTCGTGCAAAAAGTTCTTTTATCATGTGACTTGAGGTTGTTCTTCCTTGACGTTTTTCTTCTAACTTTCCAGCACATTCAGACCATCCAATATTGCCATTTCTCATTTTAAACATATTGCATAACCTTGCAGTCTTCCTTCTGCTTTCTAAAGTTTCCCATTCCAATTCCTTCATCATTTCATTGGGACTTTCCCAAACAACATTCAAAACACCTCTCTCATTCCGTTCCTTCTTCCACTTCTTTACTCTACCAGTCACCCTTCTAGCCGCAATTTTTTGAATATTTTCTAGTGACCTAACTGCATTTTCTCGGTAAGGGTCCCATATGGCACCTCCATATTCCAGAAGAGGTCTCAAGAGTGTCTTATATGCCATGTTTTTCGTAGCTATGCTTGCTCCCATCAAGTTTCTATAGACAAAATTTATGTTTTTAAGGGCTTTACTGGCAACTAGACTTATATGGTCTTTCCACTCCAAAGTTTCATCAATCCAGACTCCAAGGTATTTGTAGCCATTCATCACTTGCAGTGTCTGCTCAGCAATGGAATATTTGGCAGGATTACTTTTTCTGGCTCGCGTATAACTCACAACTACGCACTTCTTCACATTCAAGCTCATTTCATTCTTAATCATCCATTCATTGATCACTTCCAAGTCATGTTGAAGATCCTGCTCATCTTCTTCATTACTAATCTTCCGATAGACAACTAAATCATCAGCGAAGAGTCGAACAGGTGACTGTACATTTGATACTAGATCATTTATGTAAATGAGAAACAGTAATGGGCCTAGAACGCTACCTTGAGGTACTCCGGAAGTGACTTGTATACTGTCTGACAGGGTGTTTCCAACTTTGACCCTTTGTTCTCTCCCTAAAAGAAATGCTTCCAGTACTTGAATGACTGCATCGTTTGGAACTATTGATTTAACTTTTGAAATGAGTATCTTGTGGTGAACCTTATCAAATGCTTTCATCATGTCCAAATATACTGCATCCACTCGTTCTCCACTATCCAGTGCATCAGACAGTTCTTGTACGAAGCCAGTAAGTTGCGTCTCACACGAGAAATTTGCCCTGAAGCCGTGTTGTGCTTCTATGATCCAATTCTTTTCAACTAATATTTGCCAGATGTATTGGTTAATTAGTTTCTCCAGGATTTTGCACGCAAGGGACGTAAGACTAATGGGTCGGTAATTGGTCAGTCGGCACTTCTCACCGCCTTTAAAGATTGGAATAACAATTGCCTTCTTCCAGTCAATTGGAATTGCGCCATCTTTTATTACTTGAGTATACAGGTGGAAAAGGTATTTGGAGATAATGTAACCACCCAATTTGAAGAAGCGAGCTGTTAGTCCATCCTCGCCGGGGGCTTTTCCATTTTTGAGTTTGCGAATAATGTCGAGAACTCCTGCAACACTAATGGAAAATGGATATGCTCCCATTGAAACTCCCGCATTTACGTCTTCATTCAAATGGCAATGATTTTTATTAAATACATTGGAGTAGAAAATGTTCAATTCGTTTGCCTTCTCTTCATTAGTCGAAAACTCTGTGCCATCTGTTCCTACTAAAGTTGGTAAATCTCTTCCACCCGTTCCACCCTTTTGCTGACGTACATGTTTATACAGCATGGACCATCCGCCTGCTTCATCATCTTTTCGAAACATGTTTTTCATGAATTTATCCTTTGCCTTAGCCTTTTCCTGATTAAGTCTTTTAGTGAGAAGTTTAAGTTTCTCCTTGTAGCCGCCCCTAAACTTTCCTCTATTGTAATGATTTCGAACCTTTCTTTTGAGTTTCTTGATTTTTTCGTTATAGTACTGTGGGTCACTATTTTTTTTTAACACAAGTTGAGGAATGTGGTGTACCATCGCGGCTTTACAGATATTCAAGAATCCATCCCAAAGTTCTTCAACGTTCTTGTCTACAGATGCCCAATCAGAGAAATTGTAGCTTAACTCATCTTGAAGTCCTCTTCTATTGGTTTTCTTGTAACACCATACTACTGCTTTTGTCTCCGCCTCAGTAACCAAGCCATTCATATCACATTCGACTTCAACGATGACTGCCTTGTGATCGCTCAGATCTACCTCAACAACATCACTTCTAAGCAGACTGTCTATTGGATTAATCAACACCACATCCAACAGGTTGCTCCTGGTCCCATCAATCATCCTTGTGCCCTCCTTTACAACTTGTTCATAACCTTGATTCATGATGGAGTAAACTACTCCCTGCTTAGTAATTACATTCGTAGCAATTCCATGTTTCCATTCAATTTCTGGAAAATTGAGGTCACCGGCCACTATTGTCCTCTGATTGATGTCCTGTCGCTGCAGATGGTCATTCAATCTTTGAAGAAACTCAATGCCACCGGTGCCACTTCTGTAGGTACCTATGACATTAATCGTCTTGCTTTTACTAGTACTGATTGCGACGCATATCATTTCAAAATTGTCATCAGTCCAGAGAACTTTTCCTTTCAGTTCATGCTTGGTGCCAATCATCACTCCTCCACCATGTCTGTTGCGATCATTTCTATGAAGTGTGTAATTTGCCAGAGATACTTCGCTGTTGTTTATATCTTGACTCAACCACGTTTCAACAACAACAAACAAGTCGGGATCATAAGTCTCGACAATGGTTCGGAAATTATCAATCTTCTTTAAAATACTTCTAGAGTTGATTAGTAACAGCCGTACCGCATTTCGCTGATTAATCACATCGCCCTTTTCCCTCACAACCCATTGTGCATTTCCTTCAAGACCAGTTAACGCAACCAGTTTCCCGAGAAATCGGCATTGTTTTTAACACGAATCATGCTTTTACCAAAATCCTTGAATATTTCCAGCCAAGTGTTTTCTCCTAAGTTGTTCAATCTATTCCCGTCCGCTTTCATTTCTCTGGCTCCAATGTGTTGACCAGGATCTACAAACCAACCTCCTTTTCGAATAACTTCCTCCCTTATGATACAGTTCATTCTGCATACTGTCGCAATTCCTAGATCTTTCCTCAATGGAACTCCACTGGCACAGATTTCAGCTCCCTTAAATGTCTCCTTGACTACTCGTAGCAGATTTGCAAAGTCATTAACAAGATTCGCTGCATCTATTCCCAGCTTTGCATCTTGAACACCTACTTGGAGAAAGACAATGTCATGTTTCATAGGTTCTTCTGGTTGAGACAATTGAAGCTGTTTTGTAAGTTCACTAATGCGAATGCCTGGGAATATTCTTGAGTCTTCATTCTTCCACAGATGAAAATCTCTTGCATTGGCAAGAGTAGAGTCTCCCAAGAGAAGCATGGTTGGCATTATAATAGTTCTGTTACTTGTACCATGCGAGCGAGGACAGGATTCAATCCGTACTTGATTACTTTCAGCCGGTACTGTACTTGCGGTTACGGATACGGATATCGGATCATTTAGCAGTGTTTTATTTTCTGATTCGCCAAATCTCAAATCATAATCCTGAACTAAAGGTTTATTTGGTAGATGAATCATTGGTCTGTTCAGTGCGTTTGATCTTTGGTTCCTAGTCTTTGATGTCCACACCCTGCCTGTCTCATTATAATCCTTATCAGTATGATTATTTTGTGGATACGATTTTGATTGGATGCCATTTTGAACCTTTTGAGCATGTCTGTTCAGCACAGCTGTTGTTCTTGGATTTCTAGTCTTGGAATTGTCCGACGACCAGGCTACACTTCGTTGGGTACTCAACCTCTGCCCGGCATGCAGAGAATAGACCTTGATGATAACGTCAGATTCTTTGAACGTATTTTCTAAAACACTCTTAACTAGGTCCCAGGTGAAACCATCAATTCCACAACCAATTTTCGGTAAAGCCAATTTTTTAATGTCTTTTTCAATGCATATGGATTTTAGGCTTGATATAGTTTTTACAAAATCAATGAGAGTTGGCTTCCCAGAAGATTTTTCTTTCGTCACGAGATGAAAAATGGGTCTACCATCAACTTCTTGATACACTACTTCTCCGATATCCTTCTTTTGTGCCGCCAACAACTGACTGCCTCCAAATCTACTTTTAAATTGAACAGCAATTCCACTTCCCATCACCAAGTCCTTCCCAACACAATGAGCGAATGCATAATCTGCTGGGGCATCAAATAAGTTGCCTCTGATAACATTAATACATGAATTAGCAGGTAATTGGCGTAGTGATCTTGCGGTATCAGTAGAGATTACGTCAGTAATGCGAAGGATACCATCTTCAATCTCCGTCCCACTGTCTGCCACGTCTGCTGTCGAGACTTCAAAGCTTACTTCATTGATTGCAGAGCAGAAGTTATTCATAGCATTCTTGTTTATTTGTCCTCCATCTAATGTACATTTATGCTCTACTCCTCGATCTTCACCCTCTTCAACTTCAACACCTTTCTTCTGTTCTTCTACATCTAGTGTCAAGACTTTAGCGCTGGTTTCATTGACTGCGCAGAAAGAGTTAGAGATTTCAGAAGAATAATCGGTCGAGATTTGACTGTTCTCTCTTTTACTTCCTATATGAGATGCCAGGCTGACTACACCCTCTCTCAACTCTTGCACTTCATTTGACAACATATGCAGTGTTGTTTTCGTCATCTTTTGTTCGTTGATCAACTCCTTCAAGATCCCTTCCATTGATTTAATTGACTTCAGCCATTGGTCTGATGCTCCACAATCAATTTTCTTGTTTCTGTGCTCTATTGTACAAGGTTTACACCACCACTGAGCTGATTTAATTGTGGATAATGTATTATATTGCGAATTAGATAAATGAAGGCACGCAATGTGAGCCCACCTGTTACAATATCCATCACACAGTAGTGCCTTGTCAGAATCAAGGACTTCAATAGTACAATAGAAGCAACTTTGCCTGACAGTCTTTTTGGGAACAGTTCTCGCCGAAGAAGAAATATCTTCTACTATTTTGTCATTAGTCTCGAACATAAAGACTTCTGGGTCCTGATTCAATGTTTTCATCACGTCTTTTAATCGATCCACAAGAACAGATTTTTTACCCATAACATCCTTTATTCCCCGATTGAATAGTTCACTTTTAATTTCATACATCTTAAGTTCATCAATGCTCTTGAGAATAAAATGTGGTGAATCTGATGACCTTGTTTGGAGACATGAGCTTCCTGGTTTGCAGTTACTTGACATCTTCGTGGGTCGTGAAAATTATACTTTCAACTCTAATGTTCAGCAGAAAATCTCAATACATTTATATTTCAAAAGTGGATATCACTCACAATTCCTTGCACAGCAGAACGATCCACGACTCAAATCGAAGAAGAAACTCTCAGGAACAAAGTAATATCAGTCTCGGCCCGATTAGACAGGTACTTCAAACGTAAATAATTAATATTTGTAGAGCTCAAATCAAGCTGTGTCCTCTTGATAATAAACAATTAAATAAATTCAATTAAATAAATAAATAAAATAAAATAAATAAAATAAATTAAATAAATTCAAATAAATTGTCTTACAAGCAATAAATACAGAACAGTTGTGTTTGTGATTGGTAGGTACCTATAGTTTTGTGGGTACATCAACATACCTACTACAGCATTATACTTTGAACCTTCTCGCCGTGTAATTAATTGCTATTAATTAACATTTTATACCAAAAAAATTCATAAATTACATAACGTATTACTTTAGATAAAAATCTAGTCAGTAATTATTTGAGCAGCATGGCTCAGTGCACTAGTCACTTATACAAATCTCATTGACGGCCTTCTTGTAATGAGCGCTTTCGCTATTTCCCTCAGTCACGATATTGAGAAGTATGATTGATTAATATGACCCTAGAAATAGTGGCAATAACGAATAGACTAGGCCGCTTCCGTTTATTCGTTATTCGTTTATCCGTTTATTTCCTCTGAATATTGACAAAATACCAAAACTGCCAGTAGGTAAGAGTACTAGTTATATTAAAACGTAGTATGATTCGTCGATAATGAATGTGATATACTCAGGAAAATATACTTGTAGAGTTCTTCCTATACTTTTAGGATAGAAAAGTGTCTTTAAAAAAACGATGCGCCAAGTCCTTTTTTTAAGTATTTCTCGGGGGTTGATATTTTTATTTCAATGGTACGATTAAAATTTGGAAAATTCGTTGACTTGGCTCCTTTTTTGATATCACTCCTTTTCAGTGCTGAATTTTTAGATTTCTTCTATTTTTTTTTATAGTTAAAGAGACTTGGCTGGTATTTTTACACGGAGTGTTTTTTCTGGGATTTTGTTTACGTGAAGAGACGTGACCATGACCAGTTTCACCCCCTCTCATGTGGAGAGCAATTTTTTGCATGCAAGTGTTACATAAAAACATTAAGTGATGGATATAGATAAAATTAATGCGTATCTATTCCTTGGTAATCCACGAGCAAGTTACACAAATAACTCATTATCAATTTAAACGATTTCATGACTTTTAAATTTTGTTTCGTGTAATAATAACAGAAAAATTTGGAAATACTCCAATACTTAATTCTAATGTCTATTTTTCAAACGTCTTGTTTTAATAGGATACTCTCCACTTATCTGGTCTGTCCGGTGGTCCTTCCCGCGGTCCTCCCTGCGGTCCTGCCCGAGATGTTGGAGTTCCTCAGAGATGTCGATCTGGCTAGGTCTTGATGCCGACTCCCCGAAAGATCGCCTCGTGGGCTTCCAGGTTCGACGTCTCAATAGCTGACCAGGCAGTATCAGATGTATCGCATGATCTGAGTGCACTGGCCGCCGCCACAGTCCTTCCTGGTGGTAGGCAGCCCGCCACGCAGGATTGTACCGCGGGTCACGAAGTATTCGGGATAAGAGTGAACACAAGGGTGGTTCTAGAAGGATGGCGGGTTATTGGGGTGAACTAGGGTGTAAGATAAAGGGGTTTAGAAGGTGGGGTATGTAATGGAAATACGAGTTATCGTGACAATATCACTACTTTTTAGTGCTGAGTTTTTAGATTTCTTTAACTTTTTTAGTTAAAGAAACTTGGCTTGTATTTTTTACACGGAGTGCTTTATATGGGGATATCACTTCTATTTTAAGTATATTCTCACCACTATGGTGTACCCTTGCTGGTGACCCACAGAGTTTGCAGCACCAGCACTGTTTGACCAAATAGGTCAAGGTCTTAACAACTCGCGGTTCAAGTAATATTCATACAAACTCTGACTAATGTCTTGTAGTGCGAACACGGTATACTTAGAGACCGTGCCAACGAGATTCACTGCTAAAACGTCTTCGCTATTGTAATAACGAACGTTTGGACACAGATTCTGGTCGGACATCTTTATTGAACTCCTTTATCCAACTCCCTGTTACATATAAGTACCTTGGTCTTTGCGCTCATTCTCTAGACACAATGTTCTTGATGATACCAACATGAGAACACTAAATACTCTAGACTACTACATTCCTTCCTTTTTCACATGATGCAAATCCAATAATCAAAACATCAAAATCAAAATCAAACATTAGATAATATAGACCAAGGGTACAATCAATGCAAATACAAAATAATCAATTAATTAGAAGACCATTAACCGAATAGGTACAATCAAACAATACAAGAGCAAACAGCTGAGAATTTTCATTATTTAAATTTTAAACAGATCAATCATCTCGGTAGCGAGCGGGCAGCTTTTTCTCTCGCATCGGTCTTGCCGGTGAACCTCTTTTGTCGGTACGAGGTCCAGCGGATGGCGTTACTTCAGCTCTGCGTTCTGGTGATTTTACGATTTCTTCTCGTTCCGGCTCAGGAGAGGAGGGAGGTATGACAGGTGGAATGTACGGCTTCAGGAATGAGGAATTCCTCGTATATTGGGCTCCCTCTGGTGTCTTGAAAGTGACAGCGCTTCCCTGCTTGTGAGTCACAACATTTGGCACAGGGTTGTAAGGTGTAGACAGCTTGTTTGACTTTGTCTGCTGTGTAAGCACTAAATCACCTTCTTCTAACGAGCTCTCTCTTGCCTTTCGCGTCTTGTCATAATAGATCTTTCCTTTCCATTTATTCTTCATGTCTTCATCTCGTACTTCACCGTCGTCTTGTTGAACATTGTATGTTGGCAACTTATCTCTTACTTTCCACCGGAAGAACAGGTCGGAAGGGCTGGCCCCAGTTGTCGAGTGCGGTGTATTCCGGTATAACATGAGATATGCTATAAGCTCCTCCTTCCAGTCCTTACCCGTTCCTTGTGCAATTTTCAGACGCTTTAGCAGGGATCGGTTCTGTCGTTCCACTTCCCCGTTAGCTTGCGGCCAGAGAGCTGTAGTGTACCGCAGCTGAATATTATTTGTCGAACAATATTTCTGGAACTCCTCGCTACGGAACTGTGGACCGTTGTCGCATCTTATAGTAGACGGAAATCCATACCTTGCGAAAATCAACTTCAATCTGCCAATCATCAGTTCTGCCGTTGTAGACCTCATTATGTCGACCTCGAAGAATCTACTGAAATAGTCGACTGTAACAAGCAAGCTGTGTCCAGATGGCAAAGGTCCCATAAAGTCGATTGCTACATCCTGCCAGGGCCTCGATGGTAATTCCGTCCTACGAACTGGCTCCGGAGGTTCTGGTGAGGATACAATCTGGCACCCATGACACGACTTTACACAATCTTCTACATCCTGATCGATTTTCGGCCACCATACCTTGAGTCGCATTCTACGCTTCATGCTTGAAACTCCGGGGTGTCCCTCGTGTCCCAGCTCCAACGTATGTTTGCGCAGCGCCACCGGTATCACAATACGGTCTCCCCTCAAGATAATGTCTCCTACCTGGCTCAGTTCTTGAGTAAACGCATGATAGGCTTTCGTTGAGTCATCCCACGATCCCGACCTCAGACTCCGAGATACTGCTTGAAGACCTGGATCGTCTCGAGTCCCCTCTGCGATGTCATCTAGTGTCAATGCGTTCGGAACTGTAGCTTGTAGTTGAACTTGCAGACATCTTTCCCCCACATCGTCCAAACTGGGTTCTCCCTTCTGTATCAGTAACAAACGAGATAAGGGATCGGCAATGTTTGACTTGCCTGGTTTATACAGCACTTTGAAATTGTAACATTGTAATCTTAACACCCAACGCTCAACGCGGGCACAAGCCTTTGACTTCGGAGCGAAGATAAACTCCAGCGGCTTGTGGTCTGTTACTAATGTAAACGTATCTTTCCCAAAAAGATAACGGTGATAATGTTCACATGCCCAAACTAATCCTAACGCCTCTTTCTCTGTTTGAGAGTAACGTTTTTCAACATCTGACAAACTCTTGCTGGCGTAACTAATCACTCTTGGTCCCTCCGGTCCAGTCTGTATGAGAACAGCACCTTACCCGACCGGGCTGGCATCAGCAATGACTGTAGTACTTGCGTCTGGATCGTAAAAACCCAGGGTCCTACCTTCAGTAAGTCGTTTGAGTAGGTCGAATGCTTCTTGCTGCTCAATTCCCCACGCGAACTTTGAATCCTGTTTGGTAAGTCGTCTCAAAGGTTCCGTGATAGTTGACAGGTCAGGGATAAATCTTCCCACGAAGTTTACAAGACCTAAGAAACTACGTACCTCTTCTTTGGTTTCTGGCGCACGGAAATTGTTCACGGCTTCAATTTTCTTGTCTGTGGCTGTTATTCCTGCTGCTGAGAGTTGATGACCCATGAAAATCACACTATTGACTCCCATCTTACACTTAGACTTTTTCAAAGTCAAACCCCTCGTTTCCAAAATTCTCAATACTTTGGACAGGCGTTTGTCATGTTCCTCCCGGGTACTAGCATGAATTAGGATATCGTCTATGTAGACAAGAGTTCCTTCGCAGCCCTGAAGAACTTGTTCCATAATGCGCTGGAACATCTCGGGTGCACAGGATATGCCAAACATTAGTCTCTTATATCTGTACAACCCGTCTTGAGTTCGAAATGTCGTTATATCCCTGGACTCAGGGCTAAGCTCGACTTGATGAAAAGCATTTTCTATATCTAGTTTACTAAATACCTTGCTTTTTCTCAATTCCGGAATCAAATCCTCGAAGCTCGGAATGTGATGTTTCTCCCGCTTCACTGCCTCGTTAGCCTGACGCATATCCACACATATGCGGATATCACCATCCTCCTTGGGAACAACCACCAGTTGTGAAGACCACTGGGACGGACCAGCTACTCTCTCGATGACGTCCGATGCCTCCAATTCCTGCAACTTCTTCTTCAATTTCTTGTGAAGCGGTGTCGGAATTCTTCTCAAAGGCTGACTGACTGGCGTCACGTCTTGATCGAGCGGTATCTTCAACTGAAATCCCTTCAGCTTTCCCAGTTTCTTCGTTTCAGCTAATTAATTCACATGAAGTCCAATCTTCAAAATTCCCAGATCCATGGAGGTCTGTTTCCCCAGCAATGGTGAACCTTCGCCTTTTATAACATAAAACAGCGTTTCGGTTTTTCGGTCTGGCGTAATTTCAACAACAGCTTTAAATTTTCCCAAAATCTTCAGTGGTTCCTTTACCCCGTAGGCATAAATCACCTTCTCTGTTGCATACTTTTTACACTCGATGTTCTGTTCCTTTAAACACTTCCATGTATTTTCCGAAATTACATTGCATGTAGCCCCCGAATCTACAATGAAACTTAGTGGTACTCCACCCACTGTGACTTGAATCATGTCCTTCGGATCATCGTTCAGTACATTCACAGTTAGCCTGAATAACTCTTCCTCACTTGATTCACTGTCGTCTTCATCTTCTACTCGATGAACTTTCTTCGTCTTCTTCGACTTCTTAGTACTATCTCCGAATGTCTTGGCACTCTTGAAACCTTCCTTCTTGGTTTTACAACACTTCGCAAAATGCCCCTTTTCCTTGCATTTTGTACAAACTGCGTTCCTCGCAGGACAATTCTCATCTGACTGAATGTGACCTTGGTACCCACACTTAAAACAAGTTGCGGATTTCGTCCATTCAGCTTTACCAGACTTAGGCTGCCAAGTCAGTTTCTTAATTTCTTCAGCGGCACCTTCGATCTGAGCTGCTTGTTGTTTCGACGCTTCCAAACATCTGGCCATTTCTTTCGCGACTTGAAGAGTCAGTTCATCCCCCTTCTCAAGAAACTTTGCTCGTAGCTCCCCAGAATTACACTTTGTTACAAGTTGGTCAATGATGGCTTTCTCTTCATTGTAGTTGGCAAAATCACAATGTGCAGCCTCACTCTTCAATCTTGTGACAAATTGGTGAACGCTCTCTTCCTTGTCCATTTCCATCTGGCGAAACTTGTAGCGCAGAAATATTACGCTAGCTTTCCCAGCAAAATGATTGTTCAGCGCCTGCACACATACCTGGTATGGGTTGAGCGGCCTTGGAGCGGTGCTCTCAGGTAACGTGAACCATACGTCCTGAACCTCTTGTCCAGCGTGATGCAGAAGTTTGAAGGTCTTTACTGATAAATCAGTGACGTTATTTGCTCCAGCAAATATCTCAAATGACTGTGTCCACTTTTTCCACCTCGCGGCGACCGAAGCATCGTCACCACGTGTGTCGAAATTTCCAATTGCCGGTTTTTCCATGATGGACTCCGTATTTAAACAAAAACTTTCGAATTTAATCAACAAGAATGTCTCCCGTCTCGAATTAAATCAAGGGAAACCTTTCCTAGAGTTCAAAACACTTTTTTTTCCTCGTCGCCAATGTAATAACGAACGTTTGGACACAGATTCTGGTCGGACATCTTTATTGAACTCCTTTATCCAACTCCCTGTTACATATAAGTACCTTGGTCTTTGCGCTCATTCTCTAGACACAATGTTCTTGATGATACCATCATGAGAACACTAAATACTCTAGATACTACAGCTATTGCGTCTAGTAACGTAAAGAGCTGTCAATCAGACGGTTTTCGGCATCAAGCTGGACATAACTTGGTAGTAGCTGTGTGCATTTCTCACGATCTGGAGGAAGAAACCCCACACGAGATATTATTAGTTCTCAAATAATCACTTGTTTACTAAGAAAAAGTTATTAAGGACTCGAGAAAAATGTTTATGTTTTAAAGGGACCCTTAATTTTAAGCAACTCAATAGGCACCGTGCGTGCAAACCCTCAGCGCCACTAGCGAGAGAAATCGGCAAAACTGTACGTAGAATAAACTTTAGTTTTATCATCTCTCATTGGTCGTGGCGAAATACCTTGGGTCGTAGCCATAGCAACCAAACAAAATCAACAGAAAACTAAAGAGAGGATCAAACGAATAATATTATCAGATTCAGTGGAGTTGTTCACTTCATACATTTTTCACAGCGAAATATCCTGTGGCGTATTATTGTAAGAATGCATGAGTAATGCTTACTAAATGCTGCAACTAAGGGTATGAGGATGCCGTCACGAGTTGCTAATTTTTGCCACCCATCGCGCTGTCTCTCATTTTCAGAAACATAAGAGAGTCAATTCACTCAATGCCTATTACAAAATGCATTTGCGTCAGAACTCAAAACTGTGCCAGCGGAAAACGAGGCAACAGGGCCGAATTCTAGAACATTTAAATTCCCAATTCTGATGGAATCTGATTCGGTGCAATGTTAATCCTTATGGCCGTGACCGGATTCCATCAGGAATGGAATTGGGAAAACGTTCTAGAATACGCCTCCAGATCAGACCAATCGTAAACTTAATTTAGAAATAAAATTGATTAAAACATAACGTGAAGACGGTAATAAAGTATGGTATAAGCTTACAATACGGTAAGTCTCCAAACTTTCAGGTATAAAACCTGCAGACTTGAGAATAAGTGGTTGATTAGCCATCGACATCATGATCCGCATTGATCGCTTGAAGCTTTCCGACGCTTCGAACCAATCACAAGCGTAGACAGCCTCCCTCACTAGCGAGCTCTGTAACACGGGACAAGAGGTTGATTAGCCATCGACATCATGATCCGCATTGATCTCTTGAAGCTTTCCGACGCTTCGAACCAATCACAAGCGTAGGCAGCCTCCCTCACTAGCGAGCTCTGTAACACGGGACAACAGGTTGATTAGCCATCGACATCATGATCCGCATTGATCTCTTGAAGCTTTCCGACGCTTCGAACCAATCACAAGCGTAGACAGCCTCCCTCACTAGCGAGCTCTGTAACACGGGACAACAGGTTGATTAGCCATCGACAACAATAACATGATCTGCATTGATCGCTTGAAGCTTTCCGACTTGATGTGATAAATATCACAAACATAAAACCTTTGTCCTACAGCGCAGAAAACAATTCCTTGAGCGAAGAAAAAATATTATAAATATTTGTACTTTGTTTTCGCATGTTGCGTAGTTAATTTTATGGGTAAATGTAACCCCTAACCAAGTCTCCTAAATATTATGCACTGAAAAGTGTTGATATAAAAAAATAGCCAAGTTAAGTGATATGATTTTGGCGAGTTATTGACTATAGGCAACAGAACAATATTAGCATGGTCGCATAACAACACGAAACGGAACAATGTTTTGTCGCTAAGGGAAGGAAAGTGTCTCGGCGCTCGAAGAACAACGCACGAATAACCTACCCGCAAGAACAAGACAAGACACCCTTTTCCTTTATTACCTCCTCAGTCAGTTGGTCGGACAGCCAGCACACTCCACTGAATATTGTAGCTCCACACAAAATAATGATAAGAATTATCCATGTAACTAGGTCAATGGAATCCACCTGGAAAATGATAAAATATTTATATTATAATTTTTTTAACCCAAAATAATATAATTTGCACCTTCCTTCATACACTTACAAAAGTGATGTAAGTAAGTGCCAATGAATATGAAGTAACACTGAATATAACTCCACTTAATAAATTTGCATGGCAAAATGTTTGAGCTTCGTAGAATATTCTGAAACAAAACATATTATTAAAAATCTTGCATTTAATTAACATCTTAACAGACACGAATTAAGCAGACGTGCTTACTTTATGAGCGCCTGATGATGCTGGATGCATTCCTTCAGACGTCTCTCCATCTCCAAGTCAAGCTCACGCTTCTCTTCACCAGCTATGTATCTTAGTAGACACTGATGCTTTCCTGTCATCTTCCATTCCCGGGTTATCTCATCCGAGACTTCATTGTCAAGTGGAGACAGAATATGCAGTCTTCCTTTGCTTATTTTCTTGAAATTCATATCTATTTCATGATCACCAGGTGTGTACAAGATAGATTGCTGAAGATTTTCGACATTCTTTACCATCGAAGTTCTCTCATACGAGTTTGGTTGTGCAGCATTTGTTTCTCCTTGGTTTAACTCCATTACACTGAGCTCAGCTGGTGTTCGACTGTTCTCAGTCTGATTCGTCACCTGGTGACGCTTGGCCTTGATGTGTTTCAAACTGTCCGCTCGGATATTCACCAATTTGTCGCATAGAACTCGCAATTGGCAAATCGAGTGGATGATCAATGAAAATAATAACAACATAGCCAAGAGAAAAAACAGTCCAGCGTGCATCCATATGAGCACTTCGAAAAGAACGGCGTAATAGCGCATAGGATATATTGACACGTTGAAAGGAAAGTATATTCTGAAACGAAGTTTTAATCAATAATAATATATAATCCACGAGGTGGTAGAGTATGGGAAGAAAGACAATGGAATAAGTTGATTAAAGGAAGGTAGTAAATTCTTATGATGTATTGTATCGATATTATTATGCGACATGGTGTGGGTGTGTGATCCCTACAGCTCTGTTTGCTTATGGAGTAAACACACCTAAATGTCAACTCCAAGTCTCCAAATCTGTTAGCGTAGGAAACCACAAGGCTTTTATCCACAAGGGCACTATACTGTTAATACCCGTAATATAAATCAAAAATACCCTTGAGTCAACGATGTGGCCATTTGTCTGAAACATGGCTGACTCCAAATTTGATCGCCTAGGCCAGTGGGTCTCAACTCAACCTTCAATGCACCATATCCTCTTGCTCATTGTTCAGAATATAGTACCCCCTTCCGAAGTGCATCCAATAACATTCCAATAACATGCGTAAGGTATCGAGAGCATTTAATTTTCTCAAGTGGTTCAAAAGTACGGCACATATGACCATAAGGTGTCTGTGGCCAGGCCCTCCAGATTACATGCATGCAGGTCCAAGCCACACAGCCACGGGGCTGCACAATGCACGGGAACATTAAAATTAAAATTTGAATTTAGAATATTTTCTATGCGTTTTGGAAAATTAATTTCGTCGATTTGATGGTTACTTTAGAGAATTCCTTCTTAATTTTGAGAAATTGTTTAAAAATAAATTTTGTCTGTATTCATGGCACAATTCAATTCTTCCTCTGGAACCAAAATTCCTTCCTACCTTCCCACTGGTTTCACTATCATAGGATCTACTCAAATGTCATGTACTATCCTGCAACTCACCCATCCAAGAATTCTTCGACGTGCAGAGCAATGTAGAAAATTGCAATCCCCCACAGCCAGAAGGAGGGATATAAGAAAGGTAGATATTTATGTAGAAAATCAGTTAGTTTGGACGTTTTCTTCACCATCAAACGATGGCGTTGTTTCATAGATGAGTAATCTGTATTAATTTTATCCAAAGATCTCAGAAGATTGTGCAGTTCTTCCGGGTTCCTGTAGAAACTTCCTAGCTGTACCGCGAAAAACGTCGAAATACTCATCATGACTATCATTTTGGGCAGTTCTTGTGTCCTGATGTTCGCCCAGTTGACGTAGAAATAAGCCAAGTGCTGGATGGCTCCTTCGAAACATTGCTGAGCCACGACAAAGCGGGTGAAGAAGAATATCAACAGTTTCATTGGACTTTTCTTCACATCCTCGGAGTAACTACAAATTCCTGAGACAGAGATAAAATATATTCCATCAACGGCATATTGAAGAATTTATATTGGTTGACCTGCCCGGCGTTGCTCGTGTTGGTGGAGAGGGGTACATGTGATGTAGGAAATACGCATTGCACCTATTTGAGACGGGTTCCCTATATAGCCCGGGGTAGCAACCCTGTCCATAGAGTTCAATGTTATACGCCTGAGTTATTTTTTGTGTGGGGCTTAACGTCGCACTGTTCTGCAGCGAGGCTAATGGTGACGGATGAATGATTATGATGATGATTGGGAGATGATGGTGAAGAGTAGGTAAGGATGGAAGGTGGGAAGGAGGCGGTCGTGGCATATTAGTAGGGTACCTTCCCAGCATTTGCCTGTCGACTGACGGAACCACGAAAAAAAAACAGTCAGGAAGAACTGCCGCGGGAATCGAACCCTGGCCTCCGGAATACAAGTTCAGAGCGTTACCACTCAGCCATACCTATTCCGTCCTGAGGTTTCTATAGACACTAATAGTTTTAAACTATTATTTTCATATTTTTTAACAGTGTACCACATTTAAATGTATAATACAAATATTTGAACAGAAACACTGGTATTGTCAAGAAATAAAAATAAAAAGAGTCCGCAATATTTCGCCGATGCGTTCGACCGGCTTTGTCAAGCGAGACTGGCGAGTTCCGATACCACTACTGCTTCTCTGAAGTCAGCCCCCCCAACAAGAGCCCACATACCATGACCATATATGTTCAAATAACATATATTCTGTTCAAATATTTGTATTTTACTAAGTTGTTTCCTGGTATATTATCTTCTTCTTTGTGTTTGTTTATTAATTTAAATGTATGTATGTAACAAAATAGAAATGCATTTATGTTTGTGATCTCACTACTTGCTTGATTGGACAAGATGCGATTGGAAAGTATTCTGTTCATATATTTAGTCATCTTAAATGTCATGATCCTGGTCATGATACACTTAAGAGTTATGGGAAAGTAGAGCGGGGGCGGAGGGCACCTTTGATCATTGAGTAATCCATATATTAATATTATGCTAACACTCTGTTTTCGCCGTAGACAAAATGCCAGAGAATTTGGTTGAAAATGTGATTTTTCAAACAAAAAGACTTATTTTTTTATATTTTGTACTACATACTAAAAGAATTTTGTTCAAATTTCAGTATGATGACAGAACCTTTGAATATTAAATCCTGACAGAACGGGACAGAAAAAGTATCAGAAATCCCTGCCATAAGAGTTGAATGTAAACAACTTCTGAATGTGACGGTATCCTTAAGTATAAATAAACCAATGAATTGAGCCACGAGCTCAAGGACAGACTTGGTAAGAAAATGTATCAATTAATATGAATGATGAGTAATTGTCATGCATGAAACAATTCATTGGTTTATTTATACTTAAGGATACCGTCACATTCAGAAGTTGTTTACATTCATCTCTTATGGCAGGGATTTCTGATACTTTTTCTGTCCCGTTCTGTCAGGATTTAATATTCAAAGGTTCTGTCATCATACTGAAATTTGAACAAAATTCTTTTAGTATGTAGTACAAAATATAAAAAAATACCCCACCGATGGCTGCCAACGATCCATTGCAGCTACGCCGGCGAGCATATGCTCATGTGTAAGGGTTACCCATGCCGGACAGATCAGTGGTGAGGTCCAGACAAAGAGCAGCCAGGGTCGGCCTAACCATGTCCTCCCTTGAATTTGCGGTCCCCTCCCCTCTCCTCGGGCCGGCCTTCCCCCTCGAGATGGTGATCCCCCTGAAATCGGGTTCCGCCGGCCCGAATCCTCACACCCCCCGGTCCGTCCCCATTCCGGCCTGGCCTCCCCACCAGTGTTGGACTCCTCCGGATCGGGCCCGTTAGGACGACCCCTCCCCATGTCCACCACTTATATCAACAAAGTTTAATGCAAAAATGCAAAAATTAATGTGCGCAATATAACCTCGTAGTTGACGCGCCGTTAAACCACAATAATCTAATCTAATCTATAAAAAAAATAAGTCTTTTTGTTTGAAAAATCACATTTTCAACCAAATTCTCTGGTATTTTGTCTACGGCGAAAACAGAGTGTTAGCATAATATAATATGGATTACTCAATGGTCATAGGTGCCCTCCGCCCCCGCTCTACTTTCCCATAACTCTTAAGTGTATCATGACCAGGATCATGACATTGAAGATGACTAAATATATGAACAGAATACTTTCCAATCGCATCTTGTCCAATCAAGCAAGTAGTGAGATCACAAACATAAATGCATTTCTATTTTGTTACATACAGACATTTAAATATGGTACACTGTTAAAAAATATGAAAATAATAGTTTAAAACTATTAATTGATACATTGTCATTTTCTTACCAAGTCTGTCCATGAGCTCGTGGCTGAGTTTGAAAATGACGTCATTTCGTTTTCTCTGCGATATTCCCTCCATTGTCAATCAGAAAGAATAGTGTTATTTGGAGAAGCCAATTTAAACACCCGATTCCGACTTAAGGTCAAACCGAAGTGGCACACAATTCTATTGCACGAATGTCGACTCTGGTTTCAATCAATATTGACATGTAAAGTTACGAAGCCTGGATAATATATGAACTGTATGAACTGTTTATGAACTATATACTGTGTGTAAGTAGCTGTATTGATTTCAGGTGGTGCAACGCGAGCGATTTTTCTGCTCTTTGCAGCCACATATTTGGATACGATTGGAGACGAAATGGGTTGACTAAATGATTTAAAATTATAATCATGATTAGATTTAAAAAAAAAATATGGTTATAACTTGGCACATTTTTAACTTTTTGCTTCGTTAATTAGAGACAAATTTGCCTACTGCCTTAATCAATCTCGCAATCTCGTAATAATCATTTTATCATCACAGGCGCGAAAACCCTTGAAATGACGCGAAATATCAGGAATATATTAAAAATTTACACAATCTTGGATAAAGGATAACTCAATTCAATTAATAAAGAAAAAAAACGAACTTGTTCATGTGATATTTCGCCGATGTTTAGTCGGATTCTTCTGGAAAGTCAATCTTCACTGTGTATTTTTTATTGATTGAATAATACCAAGTGCTTTATACAAGAATACTGTATTTTTATTGTTATTAATTGGGTTTTCTACAGCAACTCAAGGCCGTTTCCCACATTCCAGATGCCACTTCCTCCTACCCACACAATCACCATCTTCCAAGCATCTTGCCTCCATGTCCGACCTGACCTGCCGCTTCCACTCCTCTCTAGGTCGTCCTCTTCTTCTTCTACCAGGAAACGTCCACATCCTGATCTTTTTCGGCCATCTCTCCTCTCCCATCCTTTGTACATGGCCATACCAAACCAGTCTCATTTCGTTCAAGGTATCCGTAACTGCTGTTTCAACTTTCATTACTAAACTCTTCATTCCTGATGTGTTCGATCCTGGAGACCCGGCATCTCCTTATCAAGTAATCCATTTCTACAGCCTCAAGTCTCTGCCTATCTCTCAGAGTAACTTCCCAAGTCTCTGCCCAAAAGGTACAATAAAATACTCTGAAAAAATTGTCTCATGCAACATTTCAATAATTTTGGTATAATTTTAAATGTATTATTTACGACTAAAGTCGGTACAATACAATAATATTAGTGACAAGGAGATGATCAGCAAAGCGTCCATCTTCATTTTGATAGCTTTACAACAAACGCCATTGCAGTACCTAGAATTCACTCCTAGGACTTCGGTATCACATTGGTCAAAACAGAGTAGTAACCATGTGCATTTTTCGTAATCTGTAATTAAAAAATACATACAAGAACACATAATTATAAAACTAATAGTTACAAAACAAATAAACGGTTCTTGGCAGGGCATATACAGTATCAACCAACCAATGTGGGGAACGTTCTACCAAATATTTCACATACAATTTCCTAAAGCTTAAGCCAGGAATGACTTAAATTTTAAAACTAAAACAAACGTACAATGCAGATTAATAATAAGCTAAAACTATTATAAGAAACAAAGTCATCGGCCATCACTTGAACAAATGAAATAATCGAGAAACAATAATAATTGTAATTGTATTTCTAGGTAAATGTATTTACTACATTATAAAGACGGCATGCAAAAAAGCTTACTTGACGAAAAGTCTCCAAAGTTAGCGGTATGAAGTTAGCAGCCATTACAACAACTGGTTGATTAGCCATCGACATCATGATCCGCATTGATCTCTTGAAGCTTTCCGACGCTTTGAACCAATCACAAGCGTAGACAGCCTCCCTCACTGCTTCACTCTGTATAACACGGGACAACAGGTTGATTAGCCATCGACACATGATCCGCATTGATCTCTTGAAATATTTTAACACATAAAAACAATCACACGTAAACAATAAGAACTGGGCTGTTAATTATTGTTCCCAACACAACATGTGACTTGCAATTCTTACCTCCTCAGTCAGTAAGTCCGCCATCCAACAAAAAACAACAAATACTGTAGCCCCACACAAAATTACGAGAAGCATGAGCCATGTTAAAAGATCAATAGAATCCATCTGAAAACGAGTGACGATTTATTATTAAAGTAAAATAACAATTAATTGTTTATGTTTAGCTTGTATTATTATTTATCACTCACCACACTGATATAAGTAAATGCCAAAGAAAATGACGCAATACTGAATATAAGACCACTTATTATATTTGGCTGGGAAAACATGATGCCTTCATTACATGTCCTAAAAAATAAATAATCACCTCCATAATAGTTATTCTAATATTGAACAGACAGGGTAAGAAACAGTAGGTCCTCACTCTATGAGCGCCTGATGATGCTGGATGCATTCCTTCAGACGTCTCTCCATCTCCAAGTCAAGCTCACGCTTCTCTTCATCAGATTTCCTGTAGTTGATTGGATATCGATGTGCTCCTATCACTTTCCATGACCGGGTTCTCTCATACGAGTCTGTTGGGACAAGATGTGTTCCTCCTCCGTTTAACTCCACCACAATTTGGTCAGCTGGTATTTGGTCTTTGGTACTTTGGGTTTTTGCATTGGTCTTCCGGTGACGCTTGGCCTTGATGTATTTCAAACTGTCCGTTCGGATATTCAACAGTTTGTTGCGTAGAATTCGGAATTGGCAAATCAAGTGCATGAACCATGACAGTACAATAAGTGCCACTGTGATAAATAAAAGGGCGCAATGCAACGACATTGTCACCTCAAAGAGAATGGTGAAGTGGCGGTTAGGATATGCGGAAACTTCGAAAGGATAGTATAACCTGAAACAATTATCATATGTTACCTTCAGAGCATGGAATATGTGTCAGTACTATATTATTATTATGAATAGTATTGCTTATTAAGTGACTAACTACAACGTGTTCTAATTGATTATAAGGACTGGACCCAGATAAGTAAGTTTTATATATTTCAGCAATGCTCTCTCGGCATTTGTAATGTAATCCTGTGATTACAGAATTGCATTAGACTGTTATCTAATAAAAATTGTTTAAAAATCTAATACATATTGTGATCTAATAAGAAATTACTCGAGACTGTGATTACAGGCTGTAGATCCTGTGACTCGGAAATCCTATATACTTAATCCGACTGTACGGTTTGAATCGCACGTTGGTCAAGCCGAAGAATTTGATGCAGAGAAGAGAAGGATCTAGCCTACGATAGATTACTTCAAGGAGAGTACAACGCGTCTGAAGTTACTGTTATTGCTCACTGGTTTATTTTTTGGAGCTAGGGGCACTTTACCCATTTTTTTAAAGAAGTTGTGTAGTAAGTTTAAGTTAGACAATAGGTTTTTATATAAAATGTGTATTTGCTTTAAAGGGTTCGGTAGCACTACTCCGTAACCATTTATATAGTCAACATACAGTTTTATAATTTTTCATTTGTTAGATAGTGATTTGTCATTTTCAATGTAATTATTATGAACATGTTATGTATAGTTTCTTACTTATTTAAAATCTATGATTTCTATTTTATGTTATACTGTGTCTATGTGGCAACCATTGTTGCAGGGCAGTGTTTACCAATAAAGTTTTCTCTCACATGCAACTCCTTAGAATTCAAATGAACAAAGCACTATTGTGGATAATATTACTAATGGTCAAAAAAGAGTGTGTAATACGAGTGTGAATATTAGTAAATTAATAATTCCTTCAACATACCCGTTCAAGATATCTTTATCAAGCAGAGCAAGGAAGTAAAGTACAGGGCTGGCAAACAATGAAAGTGCGTATAAGAGGGGCATATATTTAAAAAGAAAATCAGTTACTTTCGAAAGTTTTTTCACCATCAACCGATGACGATGTTTCAGCGTTGAATACTTCGTATTAACGTTATCAAAAGACGTCAGCACAGAATGCATTTTTTCCGGCCTCAGGTAGAAACTTGCTACGAATACAGCGAAGAGCGAAGTGACATTCATAAAGAAAAACATTTTCGGCAGTTCTTGTGTCCTGATGGTGGCCCAGTTGAAGAAGAAATAAGCCAAGTGCTGGAAGGTTGCTTCGTAACATTGCTGAGCCACGACAAAGCGAGTGAAGAAGAATATTAAGAGTTTCATTGGACTTTTCTTCACATCCTCGGAGTAATTGCACATTCCTGAGACAGAGATGAATTAAAATCAGTCAGCCAGCGGATTGTCGACTGATTATTTCATGAGCATTTTTGAGACTGAGTTATATTCAACGTCAAGAGTTCATGCATATTTATAATGATATAATGTGGTATAATGATTAGGAGAAAGAACAACTGGATGTGGATACACTGTACATGATTTGTGTTAACTTATAAAAAAAAATCACTTATTGGATAAATTTTACGAGTATTTTAGAAAATACTCGTTAAGTCACTACTTCCGTAACTTCATGTTACGAAGAGTTTTATTAGATTTAATAATATAAATTCATTGATTTGTCTTTATCATTTGCTTTATGTTGTCTTCTTGTTGTAAATTTAAAAGTAATCACACAATCTATACTACTCAATATCTAATACAATCTTGATTAATCAAGATAATTGGAGTGACTTTACTTGTTCGCCTTACGAGAGACTCATATTTCGTCTGTTGTGCAGTTTTAGTCATCCTAGGTAATAATATTATTAAGTATTTACTCTGATGATGCACTTTTTTGGGGATACCATTGAAGAAAATTTCGTTAATTTGTAATAATTAGTTGATTTTCTGGAAAAAATTGACTATTTTCTTGTCTTGCTGGGTGCCGTATGAAATTTAATTTTAAAAATTTTCAAAGTGGTAATTTCCTATAAATTGTCTTTTATCTAACCAAGATTAAAATTTGAGATCAATTAGTTAACGGGTTTGCTCTCCATTCGTATAGGAAATTTCATAGTTTTGCGCTTAACATGGCAAGAAGCAAAAATGTAAATGTGCTACTAATTAATATGCAATCAGACTGATCGTGTGAACATCCTATCAAAGTTATACCCACTTATGAAAAAAAAAATCTCTCTATTTGCTAAAACGGCCGAGCGTTTGCACCACAATATAAACTATCAAAATTGTATAGATGTTTTGCCTAAGGGAAGTAGGTAATCAATTCATAGAATTATTAAATCGGGTAGCACAAAATAAACGAAATATAAGGAGATACTATTATGATAAAAATTGTAAACTTATACGACTGATATTTTCACATATCATAAAGGACATGCTATGATGTATTGTGTGAATGTTTGAAGAATATTTATATATAAAAGAGGTAACATCAATATAAATTTGAAAATCGATTATTCCAAAAAGAAATTATGCTCTTTAATTTAAAAGGAAAACAGAAAATCAGTTAGGTATGGAAAGTGCCATAGTAGCATAAAAAAGATTGGGTGCGAGTTCGTGAATGGATATTGTTTAGAAAATTAGAGTAACATTCTTTCCAATACATCTGTTTAACACAGATAAGATAACAAAGCATTATGTATTACTATCGCACTGTAACAATATTATTATGTTTCAGTGTTTTCATGTTCATTTAGTTTCTGCAAACTTGAAATGCGTTCAATTTGCAATTTGTACTCGATTTTTCGATGGCCAAATAATACTAACTTCTTCTATCTTTCACATAACCAACATTAGGTGAAGCTGCTCTAAGTGGCGACACTGTGCTCTTAACAAAAGTGATACATTTTATCTTATTTTTATAAGTATTATGTATTAAGTATAATATGTATTATTAAGTATTATGTACCTATTTTTATGCGCCCCCCTGGAGTTCAGAAAAACAATAATTTTTTGTGGATTTTATAAACAAAAATATCAAAAAAATCATTTCTAAGTGTCAAAAAAACAACAAAAAAGTGCGGGCCAAGGTGGGGGGCAGGCAGGCATGCCCCCCCCCCCCCCCCCCTCAGTGTCAAAATTTAAGAAAATTTGAATTTTTCAATAAAATATACATCTCATTACGTCTCAAAATTGATTTCAAAGTGGTCAAAATGAAAAAACGCTTTGCGAGGCAAGGTGGGTGGCGCGGCCCCCAACACCCCCCTTAAACCGGGCAAAATTGTTTTCGTAGCCTAGCCCCCCCCCCCCACCCTAGCAGAAATCATGCGGACGCCCATGCATATTTTCCATAAAGTTCATTCCCTGATTTAGGTAATAAGTAAAACATAATACGTAAGACATAATTGTTTAAAGCAAGTTTACGAACAAAATATTATATTTATTGTTTGGATCATTCCGTGATGATTAAATCTTACCAAGTTTGTACGCTAGCTCGTGTGCGAGTTTAAAAATGACGTCATTTCGTCTCCTATGAGATTTTCCCGGCATTTCTAATCAGAAGAAGTGCTGCTTGCGGAGAAGAAAATCCAAAATCCGATTCATACACACGGCGACGAACTTATGTATGTCACATTATGTATTTCTTATGTTTACAGGTCAATATTTGAAGTTACAGTTCCGAGGCGTAAAATATGTATGAACGTGTAATATTTGTATATCATTATTGATTAAACCCAATCACTTTTCGTGAATCAACATGGCACCAGCCATTTCCAATAACTTATTTCAATTATTCAGTTTTTCCAACATATTAACAAACGCTGTAGTTTATAGCTGCATTTTTTGCTGCACAGACTATTTCACAACGATTGAATCGATATGAAATTTTCTCACAAGTTAAGGCAAGTCATCTTTAACTCTATTACTTTAAAAAATGCTCTAATTGGTTGAAAATTGCTATCATACTTGACTTACATAGGTTACTTACATATCATGTTATACATTTAGTCAGAAAGAGAAGCCATAACTATACCCCTGTTTTCGGTATCACACTGTTCAGAACGTTGTAGTAACTATGAGCATTTTTCACCAACTGTGGGCAGAAAACAAAACGACATGGGATAAAATTTATAGTAATATAGAAAATGTAATCATTTTATTATAACCAAAACAGTTCAGAAAGAAAAAAATCATAAAATCTTAAAATGTGAAAATATAACATACTTTATCTTCAAACTGAGATCAGAAATCAGTATGAGGGAAAATAGCAATGATAAAATTCAGTTCTTAGGTTTGGCTATTAATTAAAAAAAAAACGCAAGTCGTTGGACTTTTACAAATCTTAATGTTTTTAAGAAGTCCAACGACTTGTGTTATTTTTTAACTATTGCAATTCTTAACTTTTAACTTTTAACTATTACCTAATAAAATCTGTTTCACTAAGACGCTCTTACACTAAGACCGTCTTAGTATAAGACCGAGATAAGACAATTCTTAGCCCCAATTAAATATAAAAAGGTCTTAGCGCGGTCCGCCAAAGCATGCTAGAGATCTAGCCCGCCGGCAAGACCGTCGTAGCATCAGTCACGTGACATTGACATTAATGTTAAATTCGAACTAGGCCGGGACTACCGTGAACCGTATTAACTAAGTCTTAAGTTAATGATAATTATTCTAAAAGCGTACATTAAGAACAGTCACCAACGACAGCGGTATGAAACCTGCAGCCATAGCAGCAACAGGTTGATTAGCCATCGACATCATGATCCGCATTGATCGCTTGAAGCTTTCCGACGCTTCGAACCAATCACAACCGTAGACAGCCTCCCTCACTAGCGAGCTCTGTAACACGGCACAACAGGTTGATTAGCCATCGACATCATGATCCGCATTGATCGCTTGAAGCTTTCCGACGCTTCGAACCAATCACAACCGTAGACAGCCTCCCTCACTAGCGAGCTCTGTAACACGGGACAACAGGTTGATTAGCCATCAACATCATGATCCGCATTGATCGCTTGATAGCCGTGAAGCTTCGAATCAATCATAAACTTTCAAGAACACTTCCCAAACCAACGTCTATTCACATAGCAGCCGGGTTGTGTAATGCCACCCAACATAACACCGTATTTATCGTTACATTTCTTACCTCCTCAGAGAGTTGGTCGCATAACCAGCAGGCTGCAGCGAACGCTGTACCCCCACCCAAAATAATGGTAAGAATTATCCATGTAATCGCATCAATCGAATCCACCTGGAACGCGGTATATTATTCGTCAGTACAAGAATAAGTAACAATTATATTGTTACCAATGTAATGGTAACCATTATGCTTACCAATGTAATGTATGATAATGCCAGTGAATACGAAGCAATACTGAATACAATAGAAGCTAACATATTTGGTTGAGTCAATTCATTACTTTCGTTAAATGTCCTGAAACAATGATACAAACAATTAATAATAGTTATTTTAATAATATAAACTAAGTTGGAAGAAGTGTTCTCACTCTATGAGAGCCTGATGATGCTGGATGCATTCTTTCAGTATTCAGTATTCAGTATGTTTATTGAGTAATAAATACATTTGTGTTTACAGTGATTTCCTATACCCCAGTAAGAAGGAACTTCTTGTGTCGGGGTATGACTACAGATATGAATAATTAAATAACACAAATATTACAATATTACTTATTATGATATTAACTTAATACTAATATTATTGGTAATGTTTAGAATAGTCAATTAGTAATTAATGAAATAAGTAGGAACTATAAAAACAGTCATAACAGAAAACTAGAGTTACATAATATTAGTGATAATTCATCTAATTTTGTAATCTAGCTGATTTGGTGCCTAAAGAGAAACAGATCTTGGCACAATCATTCAGACTATTAGTTCTTAGAATAGTACTACGTTAACAAAGGTTCAAATAATTTTTATAATAATCCTTTATATTGGTATCAATCTAAAATTAAAATAATTAAAAGGTAACTATAGTAACTACAATTCAGTCAATATAGTCATTGAAGCTACATGGAACTAGAGAGATTCAAATTAGAAGAATGGTATTACGTTTACATAGGTTCAATTTTTATAATAATCAATCATATTGGTATCAATCTAAAATTAAAATAATTAAAAAGTAAACTATAATTCAGTCAATATAAAAGTCAATGAAGCTACATGAAATTAGAGAGATTCAAATTAGAAGAATAGTATTACGTTTACATAGGTTCAAATAATTTTTATAATAATCATTCGTATAGGTATCAATCTAAAGATTGGAGTACCTATATTAGACTGAAGTTAGATTATTAAAATAAGACGATTAAAATAAGACGTCTCTCCATCTCCAAGTCAAGCTCACGCTTCTCTTCATCAGGTTTCCTGTAGTTGATTGGATACCGATGTGCTCCTATCACTTTCCATGCCCTTGGTCTCTCATACAAGTCTGCTTGCACGATATGGGTTTCTTCTTGACTCAGCTCTGCTAGTGTTTCACTGTTCTTGGCCATATTCCTGGTCTTCCGGTGATGCTTTTCCTTGATATGTTTCAAACTATCCGCTCGGATATTCAACAATTTGTCGCGTAGAACTCGAAATTGGCAAATCATATGGAATAACCATGTATACATACCTAACATCACCAGACAAAATAGCATCATGGCATGCATCCACATTACTACTTCAAAAAGAACGGTGAATTGCCTGTTAGGATATACTGACACATCGAAAGGGAAGTATATTCTGAAAAGAATTTCAAATAGATATCAAATTACGTTAAATAATGTTAAATTGCAACCAAAAGACAAAGAGTGAATGTGTTTTGTCGGTGGAAAAATAATTATGTGCCATGCGTTGTACTCTTCATATTTCTCAAATATTTATACTTAAATATTTCATAATTACAATAACTTTTGGAAATAATTACAGATTAGTCTGAAAATTGTGAAAAATACAGATAATGTTGGTCCCAATGACATGCAAAGTTTTAAGTTGACGCTTCTAGTTTAAATTAAAAAAAAACATATGAAATATGGATTTAAATTTTAAACAATAGAATAATTTGGCTGAAACTTTGTAAATTGGGGACAATGATAGTCGTAATGACTTGTAAAAATTTCAAATTGATCGGACCAACCAATAGGGATCCCTTACAAAAACGATCCAAGAGACCGCATATAGATTACGTTAGTATGTGTGTGCGGTTTGACCTTTGCAGTGCAGGCAAAAAAACAAAAAAACAAACGAACAAAAAACAAACACACGGAGAAAGTACCATAAGAGTATACCGTGGTGACGCTCGCTACGCTCGTTCAAAAATCGTGATTTTCTTTAAATTCTTCGCTCAACATATTTTACACTTCATATGCTAAGTTATTTTCATCCTCAACTTACCCGTTCAAGAACTCCTCATCGAGTAGAGCAACATAGTAAACGACAACTCCACCCAACCACGAAACTGAGTATATGTATGGCAGATATTTATGAAGAAAGTCAGTTAGTTTCGACGTTTGTGTTACCAAACATCGATGACGACTTTTCTGAGATGAGTACTTGACTTTAATTGCGTCTAAAGATCTCAGCAAGGAATGCATTTTTCCTTGTTTTACGTAGAGATTGCCAATATGAACCGCGTAGAGCGACGATACACTCATCAGAAAAAAGATTTTCGGTAGTTCTTGTGTTCTGATGGTGGCCCAGTTGATGTCATACAGTTTCTATAAAACCAAGAACGCTAAAGTCCTATAGTTTCGTATTTTCTTGGTATACTATTAAATAATTTAGGAAAAAATTTAAGAAAATAAAAACATTTTCTTCTAATTTGCAAATAAGTTCTTTATAAACCACCTCCCGAAGTTGCATTACTGTCGAATAAATCGTGGAGGCAATTTGTTAGGCTTTTGGGAAATGTTGAAGCAAACGTTTTTGTCTCACGGTATAAATATATCATCACAATCAATATTTACTCTCGGGCAGAAATTATGTCAAGACATTTCTGATGTTTTCATATATATATATATTGCGAGTGATTTACAGCCGTGGCCGTGTCTCGCATCCTAGACGCCAGGAATCCTTGTCCCTCCATTCGTCCTCTTCCAGTTGATGACTTTCCATAGCCTACTTGACCTCGGAGTGCCATTCCTTGGCCGGACGCCCTCTAAACCGTCGTCCAGGTGGCACCCACTCCCACATCCTCTGTGGCCACCTGTTCGCGTCCATCCTTCTCATATGCCCGTACCACTTTAACCTTCGTTCTTCAATCTCTTGTACCACCGTGTCTTTCTTCTCCATCCTTTCTCTAATTTCCTTTTTTACGTATGTGCTGTAGCCGTGATACTCCACAGCTCCTCCGCAGAAAATCCATCTCCGTTGCAAGAAGTCTTTCTTTATTTCTCTTTGTCAACTCCCATGCTTCGGACCCATAAGTGAGAAGACTCCTCACTACTGCGTTATATATATATTTTTTTTTTTTTTATGTAGCTGCTCGGACCACAGCAAAGAATTTAACTTCTGAGTTGCCTGCTTTGCTTGCGCTATCCGATTGTCAATTTCTCTCCTGCTGCTTCCATCCTCCCCTATAATGACCCCCAAGTACTTATACTCCCTGCAAGACTTCACCACTTTACCGTTAACATCAAGATCACATCCCTTCCCTCCGACTACCAAATACTTAGTCTTTTCAAAATTTATCGTCAAACCCCATTTTCCATGTGATGTTTTCATCACATTCAAAAAAGATTAAATAATTCAATATTTCTGCCAGTTTCTCAGAATACTGAACTAAGGCGTATTCCAAAGTTTCCTTTTTACTACCATACTTTCGACTCGTGCGTTTTACTTGGAACTAATCTATAATAATAAATCTTTGAATATTTGAATTTTTGAATCAGTTTAAATTCGTTAGTTTAATTCGTTCGTCCATATTCGTTTTGTTCATACACTAAACACAATTATACAATAAAAAATTAACTGATGCCCACATACCCAAATAAAGGTTTAAATGCTGTAAACCACCATTACAATGTAATTGTAATAACAAAATTACAATCTTACCTATTTTATACATAAGCTCATGAATGAGTTTGAAAATGTCTTGGTTTCGAATCTTCTGCGATTTTCCCGGCATATTTAATCTGAAGAAGTGTAACGTAGAGATGAGTATCCATCAACACCCAAAGCACACACAAGGTGACAAACTTATGAAACTCACCATTCTCATATATTATATTTGTATGAGAAATCGAAGTCGTCAAAATCGAGTTTATCCTTTCTTTATAGCTTTGTTTGGCTTGTTTATTTATTGATAACTTACGTAAGCAAGTTTCTTCGGACTCATAATATATGCCATAATATACAATATGCTCGACCTCAGCCTTAAAGTAACACCCAATTCAATTTAAAAAATATGTAATACTTAGGTAATAAGAAAACGCAATGTGTAAACCGTTCAGACACGAACCAAATCAGTTTTCCGATGAAACCAAGTTGAATTATGAATGAGATGAGATAATCAGATATTTTAACATTTTTCTCACCATCAACCAAATACGTTGTTTCGGTGATGAATACTTCATAATAACTTCGTCAAAAAATCTCAGCACAGAATGGAACTTTTATAGCCAGGAAGAAATTCACCGAGTTTGCGAAGAGCGATGTCTTGGGTATGGTTATTGTGTCCTGATGGGGCCTATTTGATGTAGAAATAAAATAAGTGCTGGAAGGTATGCAAGTTATTGACTGACTTTCATATACCTAAAGCACGAATCAAGTCTTCTTCTCCTGGACTGTGGGTTTATATTCAACCGTCCAAACAGATTTTGATATTCACTTTTGAGATGAAAAAGGAGAGGAACATCTGGATGCGGAGTTGAACTCATCGCAATACACCCTGATGGGGAAAAAGCGAGCGTAGCGAGCGTCACCACGGTACTCTTATGACACTTTCTCTGTGTGTGTTTTTTTTGTCTGCACTGCCCAGGTCAAACCGCACAACCAATCGACCTGAAATTTTGCACACACACTAACGTAATCTATGCGGTCTCTGAGATAGTTTTTGAATGTAATCCTGTGATTGGTTCAAATTTTAGAAAAATTATCTTTCGATTGGTTGGCCCAATCAATTTGAAATTTAGCAAAGTCATTGCAACCAACATTGTACCCAATCATAATGAATTTCAGCCAAATCCTCCCATTGGTTCAAATTTGAAACCATTTTTCCGGTGATTTTTGTAATTTAAACTTGACCCGATTGACCGACCAACTTAAAACTTCCGCATGGTCATTGGTACCAACATTTAAGGTATTTTTGCCAATTTTCAGTCTAATCTGTAGCTATTTTCAAAAGTTTTTGTTATTTTAGGGACATTTTATTCCATAATCTTCAAATATTAACTACATTTTCATCCCTGCCTTCTTTAAGCTTCTGCTCCAAGGCCTGTAGAGCAGCCAAGCGGTCCACAATTTACAGTAAAACTAGCGCTATCAAATCGGATGCAGTACGAAGGCCAAATCCTCCAATTGGTTTAAGTATTGATATCTTCTGATTGGTCGACAATCAAATTGTTCCGATTAAGTTCAAATTTTGCATGGTGATCAAGACCAACATAATCTAAAATTTTACACCATGTTAAGCCCAATCAGTCAAGTATTAATAGTCATTTTACGGGTTTAGTATGGGTTGTCACTTGTCAAAAGCTTGAAAAAGTATAGGAAAGTCACGACACAATGGATCTGATATTCATCCAGAGTATTTATATGGAGATTGGAAAGTTGCAGAGAAAATCGTCTTGTACCGTATCGTTTATCGTGACTGGGTATCGTGTATCATGTTCTGTGCTCGCTCATCAACGCGTTACACTGAGCGTTTTCCTTGTATTGATAATCAAGAGATTTATAAGATCTAGACATTTTTATTCTTTACTTCGTCGTACTACATACCAATTCTTCTCTTATGCATAAGCTGGGAATAACATCCGGTGACAAATATACACGCCATTATAATTCTATGGATTTATTGATCACATGTATTAAATATGACAATTCACTATACAAAGTGCACACGCCACCAACTCACAGAAATCAAAACCGAAACAAAGTGTAGGTATGTCAAACTCAAATTTATGTCCTCTGAGGCGTAAAATATGTATACACGTGTAATATTTGATTAACATTATTGATTAAACCGAATTACATTTCATGATGCAATGGCATCAGCCATTTCCAATCCACTTACTTTATTTATTTCAATTATTCAGTTTTGAATATTCCAACATATATTTATCAACAAAAGCTGTAGTTTATAGCTGCATTTGCATTGCTGCACATTCTATTTCACAACAATCAATACATCGATATGAAATTTGCTCACACACTGCACACTAGTAATCTTTAACTCTTTCTTTAGAAAATGCTCTAATTCAGTAATAGTCAACCTTTTTGACTTGCGGGCCAATAATACAAATTTACTTTTGTTGGCGGGCCGCACTTTTTAAATAAGTACAATAATGCTCATGTCATCAGGTTGGTTCATTCCTCCCTCATCCTTTTTTAAATTTAACAATTTAAAGAGATTCTGGGGCTCTAAAATACACGAACGGAAGCAAACTACTCCCTATAATTGTTGCCCCGCAGGGCGTTTTTTTGAATTTGAAGCAATTTAAGTGATTTTTGGGGCGCTAAACTTAATTTTGTATGTAGAGTGGGGGGTCAGTCAGCTAGCACCCTACTAGCACCCTACAGTCTGCCTTCATTCAGTGTCTTGTTTATTATAGGTAACGAATCGAACAATGTTTCGAACGCCAAAACAATACACTCTTTTACAATTTGCGAAATTTGTACAAGGCTTCATTTCCATTGCAACAAGTATGAAGTTACATTTAGCTATCGTCGCATTTTCATCCCGATGCGTGGATCATGACGACTCTCAAATTTCTCTCAAATGAAACGAGAAATCATTATTTTTTTAAATATTATTTTCACAGTACAGATTGTGTGAATAAGTAGGTATATTTGAGACATCAACTAGGGGGGGGGGGGGGGGGGGGGGCACAAAAATTAGTCCCGCGGGTCCTATGTTGAGTACCACCGCTCTAATTGGTTGACAATCGATATTATACTTGACTTACAGGTTATACTTACCCATCATGTTATACATTTAGTCAGAAAGAGGTGTAATAACTACCCCCGTTTTCGGTATCACACTGGTCAGAACGTTGTAGTAACTGTGAGCATTTTTCACCAACTGAGGGCAGAAAACAAAACGACATGGGATCATATTTATAGTACTATATAAAATGTAATCGTTTCGTTCTAAGCAAATCAGTAACGATTTTCAGATAGAAAGATAGAAAGGAAGAAAGAAAGAAAGAAAGAAAGAAAGAAAGAGAGAAAGAAAGAAAGAAAGAAAAAAATACATATCTTAAATGTGAAAATGTAGATACCATAATCTTCAAACTGATGATAATAATAGAGACACATTCGAAATAAGAAATCAGTATGATGGAAAACAAAAGATTTACAAAGCAATTACTATGAATTCAGCACCTAGATAACGTGGTTCCTATAAATGAAGTTGTTGATAAATTATTCTCAAAAGCGTACATTAAGAACAGTCACCAAAGACAGCGGTATGAAACCTGCAGCCATGGCAGCAACAGGTTGATTAGCCATCGACATCATGATCCGCATTGATCTCTTGAAGCTTTCCGACGCTTTGAACCAATCACAACCGTAGACAGCCTCCCTCACTAGCGAGCTCTGTAACACGGGACAACAGGTTGATTAGCCATCGACATCATCAAAAAACATCACAAGAGTGATGACGTCTTATTAATCAAGATCAAAGTACGGACGACACAACACGTAACTTCGTATTGTTTCTTACCTCCTCACAAAGTTGGTCGGATATCCAGCAGACTACAGCGAACGCTGAACCCCCGCCCAAAATAATGATAAGAATTATCCATGTCATCGCATCAATCGAATCCACCTGGAACGCGGTAAATTATTCGTTAGTACAAGAATAGTTAGGTACTACTAAGAAATAGCAATTATATTACTACGTTTGTAACATATACTTATAAAGTTGTATAATTACCAATGTAATGTATGATAATGCCAGTGAATACGAAGCAATACTGAATATAATAGAAGCCAACATATTTGCTTGAGTTAATTCATTACCTTCGTTAAATAACCTGAAACAATGATACAAACAATTAATAATAGTTATTTTAATAATAGACACTAAGTTGGAAGAACCGTTCTCACTCTATGAGAGCTTGATGATGCAGGATGCATTCCTTCAGACGTCTCTCCATCTCCAAGTCAAGCTCACGCTTCTCTTCATCATGATTCCTGTAGTTAATAGGATACCGATGCGCTCCAATCACTTTCCATGCCCTTGGTCTCTCATACGAGTCTGCTTGCACGATATGTGTTTCTTCTTGGTTTAACTCCATCACACTTAGTTCAGCTAGTGTTTGACTGTTCTTGGCCATATTCCTGGTCTTCCGGCGACGCTTGGCCTTGATATGTTTCAAACTATCCGCTCGGATATTCAACAGTTTGTCGCGGAGAACTTGGAATTGGCAAATCATGTGCAATGCCCATGTATATATGGCTAACATCACCAGAGAAAACAGCAACATGGCATGCATCCACATTACTACCTCAAAAAGAACGGCGTATTGCCTGTTAGGATATACTGACACATCGAAAGGGAAGTATATTCTGAAAAGAATTTTTTATAGATATCAAATTACGTTACTTTGTGTTAATTTGCGATCAAAAGACAAAGAGTGAAATGTATTATGTAGGTGCAAATATATGCCTGCATTCGTTATACTCTATCTTTCGAATCAGTTTTGAATGCGCGTGTATCGTTAGATATAAAATCCATCCGATTTCAAGGTCGGTCGAGGTCATCGACCTTTAAACATTAAGTCAAGCTAATATTAGATTGACATCCAGAAACTATTAAAAACAATTTATTGACATTAAAAGTATAATTACATATATTTTACAAACATTAAAATTACATTCTAAATTGAGCTAAATGACTATGGCTTGACAGAGATTTCAAGGTCGTCATTCTTACGATGAATGGATTTGAGTACAATTGTGTTGATTTGAAAGACTAATGTTGCAAAAACAACAATCACACTTTGCTCCTTCATCGGATGCGCTTCCCACTAAGTGCCGAAAATATTACTAAACCATTATTCAACACAGGCAACAATCCTCATCACACCCTAAATTCTTATAGCCACTCAACGTGATGTTGCGGTGCTCAATGATGATATACCGGGTGGCGCATAAGAAACGCACAATGGGCGAGCCATTACTGTGACGAAACGACTGCACTGATCGGGCTGAAAATTTCATATAATATTAATAACATACAAAGGTATAATGTGTGAAAGTTTTAACACCATAACTTTTATAGAAAAAAGTTGCAGCTGTTCGAATTTCGTTGTCGAAAAATCGATAACGGAGCTCAAAATTCACGCATCCAGAAAATGTAAAATGGCCTGGACGCTGTTCACTCAAAACAGAAGACGGTATCAAGCTGAAAATTGCATATGTTATTCAAAATATATTACTATCGATTGTGTAAAAATTTCAAATTATTTGAATCAATGTAACGATAGTTATGCGATCTAGAATTTGCACTTAAAAAGCAAAATACACAAGAGATAATTTCTCAAGTTTTATTTCACTGCTTATTTTAGAAGTGAAATTATCACCCGTATTTTCTGTTTTTAAGCTCAATTTTAAGATACCATAACTTTCGTTCTACTGATTCAAATGTATTGAAATTTTTATACAATAAAAAGTCATATGTTTTGAATAACATTTGAAATTTTCAACCTGATATCATAGTAGTGTTGAAAATAAATGTGTCAATGCCATTGGGCTTTTTCTGAAAAAGCGCTCTTATGAACTCCGTATAATCGATTTTTCGACAACCAAATTCGAACAGCTGTAACTTTTTTCCTACATAAGAAATGTTTTTGAAACTTTCACGTATTAAACAGTGGTATGTTTTTTATAACATGTAAAATTTTCGGACTAATATCTGTAGTAGTTTCGTCACAGCGGTGTCTCGCCCATTGGACGTTTTTTTTTTGGCCACCCGGTATATTCGAAGCACTGGTTTATAATGTACTCATAGCCCACAAGTCCCTGCATAATATTTAAAATCGCGATTTTCTTTAAATTCTTCGCTCAAGCATATTTACGCTTTACATTCTAAATTTGGTTATTACCCGTTCAAGAACTCCTCATCAAGTAGAGCAACATAGTAAACGACAACTCCACCCAACCATAAAACTGAGTATATGTATGGCAGATATTTATGAAAAAAGTCAGTTAGTTCTGACGTTTGTTTCACCAAACGTCGATGACGACTTTTCTGAGAGGAGTACTTGACATTAATGGCGTCTGAAGATGTCAGCAAGGAATGCATTTTTCCTTGTTTTACGTAGAAATTGCCAATATGAACCGCGTAGAGCGACGATACACTCATCAGAAAAAAGATTTTTGGTAGTTCTTGTGTCCTGATGGTGGCCCAGTTGAAGTAGAAATAAGCCAAATGCTGGAAGGTTGCTTCGTAACATTGCTGAACCACGACAAAGCGGGTGAAGAAGAATACCAACAGTTTTATTGGACTTTTCTTCACTTCATCAGAGTAATTGCACATTCCTGAGACAGAGAGGGGGGAGGGTAATTTTAATACCTAAATTTTAGGATATAACTACCTTTTTCTTAAAATTTTCATAAATGTTCTATGTTATAAGCCAAGAACATTGATTTCCTAGTTTCGTATTTTATTGGTATACTATTAAAATTTAAGATTTTTTTTTTAAATTTCCACACACGTTTTTATTGTAATCTAAGAAAAATAGTATTAAAACCACCTCCCAAAGTTGCATTATAAATCGAATAAATCATTGAGGCAATGTTCGGATTTTGGGAATGTTGAAGCAAACGTTTTTTTCTACAACGGGCAGGGACCCCAATCAATATTTAGTATCGGGCAGAAATGATGTCAAGACCTTTCTGATAGATTGTAAGTACGTTTTCATGAACACATTCAGAAAAGATTAAATAATTCAATATATCTGCTAGTTTCTCAGAATACTGAACTTGGGCGTTCCCAAAGTTCCCAAATTACTGCCATACTTTGGAATCGTTCCATAAAAGAGTCTTTCTGCATTTTACTTGGAACATAGTGTACCCTAGACATTTAAATTTGTTGGTTTAGTTTGTCTGGTTGTAGTTTTTTGTTCATAATACAATTACACAATAAAAAAAGATAGCCCTACATAGCTTAAATAACGACTTGAGTTGGGGCAGGATACATAAATTATAAAATACGCATAATAACCCAAATTAACCTCTTCAAATAATAAAACAATATATACACAATACTATACTTAACTGAATAAACTAAATAACTACATACATTTACTACATAACTTTATAGAATCGCTTATTGAATAGAAAACCGCCAACTCTTTGTTTTCTCACTATATGATATGAAATGCCTTATTGCTTATATATAACGTTAAAATACAACTCCATGAAATGCTGTTTACCATACCATTACAATGTAATTGTAATAACAAAATTATAATCTTACCTATTTTATACCCGAGCTCATGGATGAGTTTGAAAATGTCTTGTTTTCGAATCTTCTGCGATTTTCCCGGCATATTTAATCAGAAGAAGTGTAACGTGGAGAAGAGTATCCAACACCCAAGGCACACACAAGGTGACAAACTTATGAAACTCACCATTCTTATTGTACACGAATGTCATGTCATATAATTTAAATTTAAATCAATATTAATGTTATGTATGAGAAATCGAAGTCGTCAAAAATATATCGAGTTTAAACTTTCTTTATATCTTGTTTGGATTGTTTATTTATTGATAACTTACGTAAGCAAGTTTGCTTCAGATTCATAATACAAAGAAAAATATTGAATCATCTACAATATGCTCGACCTCAGCCTTAAAGTAACACCCAATTCAATTTCAAAAATATGTAATACTTAGGTAGGTAATAAGAAAACGCTATGTGTAAACCATTCAGACACGAACCAAAACAGGTTTCCAATGAATCCAAGTATAAAATACGGATATTTCAACATTTTTCTCACCATCAACCGATTACGATGTTTCGCTGATGAATACTTCGTAGTAACTTCCTCAAAGATCTCAGCACAGAACGGAACTTTTCCAGCTAGGAAGAAATTCACAGAGTTTGCGAAGAGCGATTTAACATTCATCTAGAAGAATCGTCTTGGGCAGTTCTTGTGTCCGATTTGATGTAGAAATAAGCAAATGCTGGAAGGTCTGCAAGGTATTGACTGACTTTCATATACCTAAAGTCTTTTGAAATACGAAATCACTTATTCTCCTGGATTGTGGGTTTATCAACCGTCGAGTCCATACAGATTTCTTTTGAGATGAGAAAGGAGAGGAACATCTGGATGAGGAGTTGAACTCATCGCAATATGCCCTGATGGGGAAGAACACTTTAATTCCAATGAAAGTAGAACTTCATCTACAACGAAATAATGGATAAGAACTTGCAGTGAAAATCACATTTTGAACAGACGGGCTTCTTAGAAACCTCATACACGGCTTCAGACACATTTCATCTGCCGTAACTTGATAAGCAAGAGATTTATTAGATCTAGAAATTTGTATTCTTTATTTCGTCGTACATATACTTCTCTTATGCATAAGCTGGGAATAACTGGTGACAAAATTATAAACGCACATTATAATTTTATGGATTTATTGATCAAACTAATAAAATATGACAATTCACAAGTGCACACGCCACCTACTCTACAGGAAACGAAACCGTCTTACCTAATAGAGAAGTAGGTAATCATTTCATTGAGCTCAAGTTCTGTGAAAATAAGAAATTGTACCATGTAAATCAGGCTTTACTCTAAAGCCCCATATACACGGTGCAATTTCTTGAACAAATGCTGTGTCACATTCGCATTATTTATACAATTTTGAATTAACACGATGCAACTTCTTGTCACAGAAATTGAGCTCAACTTTTATATCATTAAAGTCCAATTTACAAGGTGCAACTTCTTGTTCAACTTCTGTGTCACCTTTCTTGAATGGAAATTAGAACATTTTTAAATGATAATATAAAAGTTGAACTTAAGTTCTGTGACAAGACGTTGCTTTGTGTTAACACAAAATTGTACATGAAAAGTGCGAATGTGGTACACAGAAGTTGTTCAAGAAATTGTACCGTGTACATGGCTTTAGAAACATGTTCTCATTTATATCAAGAAGTGTGACACAGAAGTGTGACACAGAAGTGTGACACAGAAGTTGAACCAGGGGCGCCGGAACTGGGGGGGTAGAGGGGGCACGTGCCCCCCCCCCCTCCAAGACGTCTGAAGGGGGGGCAAGAGTATCAATCTGCCCCCCCCTGGTAACGCATAATATTTTTAAAAAGTTACTTGATAAGGGCTGAATTTCAAAAAAAAATCGCTGCCCGGCATTGTTATGTGCGAGTCTTATGACGTAATTCAATTGATATTGTTATTTTACACCAAAATCATTTTCCTGCCTTTAAGAGTATTAAAAGTATACTAAATCGCTGTGGGACATATTTATATCAACTTTCCTGATATGAGTGATTGATTAACTTTTGTTTTCTTACAATTAAAATGCACCAAAATCATTTGAAACCTGCCATGTGGGCAGAAATTTAAAAAAAATCCGCTGTGCGGCATTTTAATGTGTATACACATTAAAGTGCCGCACAGCGGATTTTTTGTGTGTGAAAATGTGTGTGAAAAAGTGTCATACATGACACTTTTTCACACACATTTTTTGTTACTTTAATCAAAACATTTTTTGGCAGTCCTCGGATTCAATTTACCATACCTACCAATGATGTCGTCCATTTATTTGTTCAGATAAAGATAGGATTAAACAGTGTGGAATCACGTAGAAACGCACCATATACGTTCCTGAAATTCAAAATTTTCCCGGGGCTATGCGCCCTGGACCCGCATGGTGCTGGAGGGCCCTCCCCCCAGGCCCCCATTGTTTCTTTGGCCAATCGTGTTTCCCACACACATAGTCATTTACTGTATTATTTTCTCCCATACAAATGTAGTCCCTACCCTACTAGATCCTAAGCAAAATGTGCCGCCCCTGAGAAAATAGACTTCCGGCGCCTCTGAGTTGAACAAGAAGCGAACTTTTATTTGGACTGTGTCTTTACAACACTGGCGCGTCAGGTGGCTATAGCCTTATTCTATAACGAAAACGAAATGATTCCGGCCTGGACCCTTATTCCTGAAAAAAGTGAGATGAGAAAAAAGTGACTATGAGAACTGAGAAAAAAAAATCACATTTCTTTCCCACTTTTTTGTCACCTTTTAGCTATTCGTGAGATAAAATAGTGAGTAAAATGGTGAGAAAAATCATCTCACTCTTTTACCCCCACTATTTTTCTTCTTTAATAACGCTTCCATTTCGAACCAATCACAACATATTTAATATGCTTTTGGCGGGAAATTTTGACAAGTGGAATGTCCCCCCTCTCTTGCTAAGAGTTGAGATGTGTTGGCTCCAATAGCTGATGGTCCAGCTTCAAACCCAAGGATTTGGCGTTCGATCTGGAAATTTAAATTCTTTGATACATCTTTACAGTGTGCATTCTTGTCGTCAATTTAAAGTTATCAAGGAATTCAATGTTTAAAATCTGATAAAATCAATAGGTTATCCAGCTATGTATATAGGGATATTACTTGTTTGGCTTGACATGCACATAGTTTTGGACTTGTGATAAAACTATTTTCTTATGAATTTTATGAGAATAACATTACGTGACAAAGTATAAGCGTAATTTTATAGACTTACATAATAAAATATGCAAAATCATTGTGCAAAGTGCACATTACTCTAGGAATCGAATCCGTCATACAATAGTGCGTAGAAAGGTTGGGGGGGGGGCTAACCCACACATTCGAGCAGTCTGACCCCCCCCCCCCCATTCTCGATAAAAAATTAAGTATAGCGTCCCAGAGCCACAATAAATTATTTAAATTCGAAAATCAAGCTCTGTGGAGCAACAACTGGGAGGAAAAGTTGGGGGGTTATATGTTGTAATTTGGAAAGATTGATCCTGGAAACAATTTAATTTAAATGTTATATTCGAAATTAAAAAAAAAAAACGCCCAAGTCAGTTCAGTTTGTGCATTTAAATGCCCCAGAATCACTTTTAAATTGCTTATATTTTAAAAAACGCCCTGTGGCGGGACTAGGTACTGGGGGGCTTGCTACCCAGACCCCCCATGATATATTTAAAAAAAAAATCCCCATGATGAAAGTAGTTCTTACGCGCCTGCATAATAGTGTGATAAGTTTAATTTATAGAATTACTTTTACTTACTTACTTACTCTTCCTAAAACCATGTTTACAAGTTTCCAGAATTGACGCGAAGAACACTCAATCAGTTTTCGGTATCATCTTGGACATAACATTGTAATAACCGTGAGCATTTTTCAACAACTGCAGACAGAAAAACCACATAAGTGAAGCAGTCTAAAATGTTGGGTTTCGTAATACAGGGGAAGAATGATACAAGTCCAGAAGATACAATGCGTTTGAAAGGTGAATACTATTTTGCATTGTCAGCCCGAATTCATTAAATATTATTTTAAGATATGTTATCAATATTTCTGTATGAATATCAATTAGGATTAAAAAAAATTCCATATCAATGGTATTAATATTGATATTAATATTAATATAAATATCATTATCGATATTATACGAATTACTACAAACTATAGGTCATCTTCTGAAACCTAATAAGACAAGAGTAACCGTTCCCCCTCATTTTATCCACAAATTGACTTGAATAAGGATTTAAAGTGGTCCCACTGCTCCAGCCATGGTGCTTAGAAATCGCCGTAATTCATACAAATCTCTGATGAAATAATACCTCAAACAACAGCATAAAACAATTATATCTTACCGTATGCTCCAATTATATGTTTTTAATCGAAGTTCCAATTAAACTATCCCAAAAAAATTCATATTTGTAGTGCTATGTTGCCAGATTTATGGTAAATTTCACACATTATACATATTTTCTTTCTTATTTGGCCCGTGACCGCTTATTTTCAAACGCCAGTCCTATTCTAAAAATTATTATCTTTAATTTGAGACTATTTTCAATAATTTGTCATTCCTCTTGCGGTTTTAGAAGCAATTTAAGGCCAATTTTCCGGGACAATTTCATGTCTCCCTGTGTTATCTTATGGGGGAAAAGATGATCTTCAATCAAGAATATCTAATTATATCATACCGTAAGGGGCAAATAATTTTTGCTAGTTGTATGTAATATGGTTTCATTAATCTTTGGTGAGAATTACAGCAAATTCTTATTCCTATGCCGTAACCCTGGAACCCCCTTAATATTTCAAGGTGCTACCCCTCAAATCTATACTTTCAAATATTCTCCAAGAAGACGAGTGTGTGACATATTAACATCCGAAGATTTCGGAGTAACAATAACAAAACAAACGCCTTAAATCATTAAATTCCAACAAAAAAATACCTACCAGGGACTGAAGAATTGAAATTGTCATTTTATAAAAACAATTGTAAACTAGTAAACATGAAATCATCGAGAGAAGTATTTTCAATGAAAATTAGCAATAAAGGAGATTACGCGCAGATAGGCTGCCTAAAAAAATAATTTGCTTACTCTAAGATAAGTTTTCGAAGTTAGCGGTACGAAACCAGCAGCCGAGATAACAACAGGTTGATTAGCCATCGACATCATGATCCGCATTGATCGCTTGAAGCTTTCCGACGCTTCGACCCAATCACAACAGTAGACAGCCTCCCTCACTGCTTCACTCTGTAACACGGGACAACAGGTTGATAGGCCATCGACATCGTGATCCGCATTGATCGCTTGAAGCTTTCCGACGCTTCGAACCAATCACAACAGTAGGCAGCCTCCCTCACTGCTTCACTCTGTAACACGGGACAACAGGTTGATAGGCCATCGACATCATGATCCGCATTGATCGCTTGAAGCTTTCCGACGCTTCAAACCAATCACAACAGTAGACAGCCTCCCTCACTGCTTCACTCTGTAACACGGGACAACAGGTTGATTAGCCATCGACATCATGATCCGCATTGATCTCTTGAAGCTTTCCGACGCTTCAAACCAATCACAACAGTAGACAGCCTCCCTCACTGCTTCACTCTGCAACACGGGACAAAAGGTTGATTATAGCCATCGTCATGATCTACATTGGTCTCTGGAAGCCTTCCAACGCTTCCAACAATAAACATCACCTATTCCCCAAGTTATAGCTATCATCCCGAAGACATACGGTATATATAATGGAGCCCAACATTACAATACATTATACGTCATGTAGATTTAATTCTTACCTGCTCACTGAGTTGGTCGGATATCATACAGGCTCCAGCAAATAATGAAGCTCCAAACAATATTATGAACAGAATGATCCATGTTAACACATCAATAGTAGCCACCTGGAAAACCGATTCATTAACAATTGTATGGTTAATTTAAACGCAGATTGTTTGGTACCAAAGATATACTGACCAAACTAATATAAGTAAGTGCCAAAGAAAATGAGGCAACACTGAATATAAGGACACTTAGTACATTGGCGTGACATAATGCGTTCCCTTCGTTAAATGTTCTGAAAAATATTTAAATGCAATATTATGTACAGGCTGTATACGTTCATTTTCAATACAGATACGAAAAGAGAGCCTTACTTTATGAGCGCCTGATGATGCTGGATGCATTCCTTCAGACGTCTCTCCATCTCCAAGTCAAGCTCACGCTTCTCTTCACCAGCTATGTATCTTAATAGACACTGATGCTTTCCTGTCATCTTCCATTCCCGGGTTTTCTCATCAGTGACTTGAGTGTCAAGTGGAGACAGAATATGCAGTCTTCCTTTGCTTATTTTCTTGGAATTCATATCTAATTCATGATCACCAGATTTGTTGACTTTTCGATTTTCGACATTCTTTACCACCGAAGTTCTCTCATACGAGTTTGGTTGTGCCGCATTTGTTTTTTCTTGGCTAAACTCCATCACACTTAGCTCAGCTGGTGTTCGAATGTCCTCAACCTTCTTCCTCTTCTGGCCACGCTTGGCCTTGATGTGTGTCAAACTGTCAGCTCGGATATTCACCAATTTGTCGCATAGAACTCGGAATTGGCAAATCATGTGGATGATCCATGTAAATATAAACAACATTACTGTTAAAAATAACAGTGCTGAATTCATCCACATGAGCAATTCGAAGAGAACGGCGTATCGTCGGTTAGGATACACTGATACGTCGAAAGGGAAATATTTCCTGAAACAAATTAAAACTAGGAAAACGCTCAGTGTAACGCGTTGATGAGCGAGCACTGGTATACGTACGTGTAAATTCTTCAACAGGTATTCCGTACCAAACGCACAGAAACATATATACATCCACATTGAATAGGTCATTTAAGAAAGTCAGTGCGCATGATTAAAAAACTGACAGGTCCACAGCCGTCTAGTGTGTAGTGTCTATTTGGTGTGTATGTTAAAAATGAACGTGTTTTCGAGAATGCTGTGGGTGGAGTGACGTCACGACACCAAAAATAGGGATCTGCGCATGCGTTAACAACTTCTGTGCCACAAAAGTTCTGCACATGTGCAGAGTCACTTTTTTTTTGTGCAGAGTCAAAAGTGACACTGCGCACGAGCAGAACCACTGTGGCACAGAAGTTGTTCAAGAAATTGCACCGTGTAAATGGGGCTTTAAATGGCCTATTGAAATATTGAAACTTTAGAACAGCAATCTATACACTTTGTTTCCTACATAAAGCAAATCAGATCCATTTGGCAGTGGAAACATTCATTTGATATGTCATTCCTGACAGTTATCAAAAATGTCAATAAGTGCATTGTGTTCTTGACTGATTGGGCTGAAAATTTGTAAAATAAGAGATAATGTTGGTCTTAATGATCATGCAAAATATGAGTTTAATCAGATTTACAGAAGACTATTTGTTTGGTCAAACGGTCGTGTATAGCTACAGGCAATTACAAATTAAGCATACAAATGTCAGTAAAATGTATATTACTCTTAAAGTTCATTAAAGGTTTGTCAAAATACACTTATAATGCTGGTGCCAATGGCATTGCAAAATTTGGTGATGATCGGTCAACCAATTCCAGTTTTATTGGCACACAGAGTTGACGTTTCTTTCATATTGCCAAGCCAAGTACTTACTACTAACTACAAATCAAGTTTCCGAAGAAATTAATGGATCGATTTTGCTGAAAATCATTAGGTTTCTGCAGTGGATAGTAATGAATCTTTTGTGAAAAAAATTGGACAGATCCATGACTTCGTTTAAAATGTAATGCGAAATACACAGACAGACAGATAAAAAAAAAACAGAGATTCGAGCCTTAAGTTTCAAGTGGAGTCGCTCGCTACGCTCGCTTGATTATTAAGTTTGTCGCCAACGGGGACAACAGTTTATGTACGATACTACATTGTCAAAGGATAACATGGGCATAATGAATATAAGTGTGATACTTTTTATTGTTTTCGTTCATGTGCCCTTGGCGTTCTCACTATTTATTTTAACTTACCCGTCCAAAAACCCTTTTACTTGTAAAGCAAAGTAGTAAATTCCAATGCCGCACAACCAAAAGGTGGGATATAAGAGTGGCAGGTATTTATGAAGAAAATCGGTTAATTTCGACATATTTCTAACCATCAACCGATGACGATGTTTCGCATACGAGTAATCGATGTTAATTTTATCCAAAGATCTCAGAAGATTGTGCAGTTCTTCTGGTCTCATATAGAAATTCCCTACTTGTGCCGCGAAAAGTGATGTAACACTCATCAGAAAGAATATCTTCAGGAATTCTTGTGGCCTGATGTTCGCCCAGTTGACGTAGAACCAAGCCAAGTGTTGGAAGGTTGCTTCGAAACACTGTTGAACCACGACAAAGCGGGTGAAGAAGAATATCAACAGTTTCATTGGACTTTTCTTCACATCCTCGGAGTAAGTTCCGATTCCTGAGACAGAGAAGAAATGAGGAGCGTAGGATCAAACGTAACTATTGCAAAATATCGATTTCGAGATTTTATCAACGCGTTACACAGAGCGTTTTCCTAGTTTACTATATATTAGTACCTATTTTATACCCGAGCTCGTGGGTGAGTTTGAAAATTACGTCATTTCGACTCTTATGCGATATGTCCATCATTATTAACCAGAAGAAGTGTTTCTTGGAGAAGAAAACTCAACACACGCTTCAAACGCACGATGTCAAACTTAAAGGAACTTTATTCCATGCACGAAATGTCGACTCTGGTTTAAATCAATATTGACAACGAAATGAACGAAGGCATTAAAAAATGTATCAAAGTATACTGGTTCTATAGAGTGAATGTAGTAGCAGTCTTACAATTCGTGGCGTCATATTATTCAGCCCTACTAGAAAAGTTATTTGAATTATTCAGCTTATTTTCCAGCAACTAAACAAGCTGCTTGTGAGGGATGGTGGCTTGGGCGTACACATGCAGGGGGGGGGGGGCAGTGGGGGGCACTACCTCCCTGGATTTCCAAAGAGACCAAAAAAGAAAGGATATAATTTATTTGTTTGGCCTATTTCGATGAAAGTGATTGCTTGTCCCACCTCGGATATGTTTGGGCTAATAGAAAACACTTGTTTTAGGCTTTCTCCAAACGCACCAAAATCCTTGGATTCAGTTAAAATGTAGGTAACCAAAGTTTTTCCGGGTTAATGCGCCCTGACCCCGCAGGAGCTGAAGGACCTCCCCAGACCCTCAATTTCATTGAACACTTTCCTCTCTCCCTCCCCCCCTCTCTTTCTTAATTGCATTTATCAAAAAGGCAGTGATAAGAATTGAAGGTTTCGATAGATATATTTTGACATATATTTCAAATTAAAAATAAAAATATCAGTAAAATGTATATCACTCTTGAAGTTCAATACAGATTTGTAAAAAAAACTTATAATGCTGTGCCAATGACCATGCAAAATTTGGAGTTGATCGTCAAACGATTCCCGTTTTATTGGAATACAGAGGTGAGTTTCTTTCATATTGCAAAGCTAAGTATACACTACAAATCAAGTTTCCGATGAAATTAATAGACCGATTTTGCTGGAAATCATTTGCCTTCTGCATTAGATAGTAATTAATATTTTGTGAAAAAATTGACCAGATCCGTATCTCGTTTAAAATGTAATGCGAAAACACAGATAAAAAATCGAGATTCGAGCCATCAGAATTTCAAGTGGAGCCGCTCGCTTGATAATTAAATTTATCACCTTTCTCCATTGCAAATGAATTTCTTGGTCTTCCTAGCTTTATTCAGTAGTCCCTTTTTATTTTGATTAGGGTTCCAAAATTTCCGAACCGAGAATTCTTGAGGAAGAAAACCGGTTTCCTTCGGGTTTTTTCCGGAAAAAACGGGAATTTTGGGAAAAATTGATTTTAGCTCATATTTCGTTTTTCATTTGTTTTGGTACCGCGACGAATTAATTTTGAGATACTGCACAGAAGAAAGTCTTTCACCAAATTTGGATTGTTACACGTCCTTTTCGGCACTAAAATAAAATGCTATACCAAAAAAGCTCGGTTTTATTCCGAAAAAACCCGGATTTTTTCCACACTCAAAATCCCTAATTTTGATCATTAACCAAATGAAATTGTTCCTCTATATTATAATGTTTATCTCATCATTGCATGTTTTAGACAATCAACCTTTCCATGTCTTCAGCCTGCAAAAGACCCCCCACCCCAAGCGCCTATGAAGTCTGTGAACTCTTCAACAAGGCGTCTTTGACAATACCTGATGGTATCAATCATCCATAACGACACGGCTTAAACAGGCGTCGCCTCTGCGCGTAGGAGGACGTCGTTGTGGTCGACGACGCCCACATCACTTCTGAGTCATGACGAACTCCTGTTCAGTGGTATACCCTCTTCTGCTCATTGCTCTGGTCTAGTACATAGGGTAATATTATCTCACTTCACAGCTGTGGGCCAAAAGAGTAGAATCTAGCTGAAGGGAGGATGATGCAATTTTTGTATATATTATAATGTTTTGGCTTCCACTGAAAATACGGTTGTACTGGGTGCAATTTTTTTTTTTTTAATTTTGCCAAGTAACAATCCTAAGTTTATCCTTGAACAACACACTTTTAAAGTTATAGGTCAAATTGGTTCACGGGTTTGGTCTCCAATCGTAATCGAAAAAGCATCGTTTTGACCAGTTTTGTTGAATAATTGGCGCCTAATAACATTGGCACGAAGCAAAATTAAAAAAGTGATACTCATACTATCAGACTGATCACGTGAAATCCTAACAGAGTTTCACTCACTAATTTTTTTTTGCGGAAGAAAGCAATAGTTTTGGACATTTTTAAATTAATATTTAGCATTTTTATTAGGAATATATTTGGGATATTCAAACTTCTTCAGGAGGAAATTGAACCAATTAAATGTATTTAACTAATTGAATTATAATTTTATTTTATTTTATCCTAAGGAAGATTACTTGGTGGAAATATTGATATGTTAGTGAATCGTTCAACGTAATGTATTTGTTAACATAAGTCTCCAAACTGACACAATCGGAGTACAAAAAACAATTGATCGCAACAACTCTGTTTGACACCCCTACGTCTGCGACGCTCGTCCAGTTCTTCCTCGACCTGCACGAGGTTGATATTGTGTTGGTAATGTCTGCCAGATCGGTCCGATCAATCTCGCAAGGTCGTTGTCGACTAGGCGTGGTCGGGATGCTGGATCCGGAGTGATCTGATCGGATCAGTAGCAGATTAATCGCAGAATTAATCGCAAGAGTTTTTTTCAATTAATATGTGACGTGATCCGTGAAGCAATGATTGGGAAGTTTAGTTCATTTCACACGGACTTCATGCTTGAATTGAGGTGCGATGACTCTGCGTAAATTTAGACACAATTGAGTACCTACCTTGAGGCTTGAGGGGTTTAATTTGATCTGGATTAGTACTGTCACTGTGTGTATGGAGTTAAGACTTTATGTGATGATGCAGTTTCACGATGCTAATTATGTTTTACTTAATGGGGCGGTAGCACCTCTCGGTAAAATCGTTATCTGTTACACACAATTACCTCTAAAGTTATAAAGTTTTACAAACTATATTTACGTTTTTTTAGTGGATTTTGAGAAAGAAAATGTTAACTAAGAGAAAAAATTTATGTTTGGTCAAAAAGCATGCTTTTAGTATTGTTCTGTTTCTTTGTGTACGATAATGCGACATTTTTTTTGCACCAATGTTTAAGTTTATATTTTGTCTTGGTAATTTTAATATCACTCAATGTTGCGCTGTGCTGAATTTTATATTTATTGTATTTTCTTTTAGACGTTTTGGCACATTTTCTGTTCATGTGATTAAAAAGATTTACCTAAATCATTTTTTTATTAGTAAATGTAGATTAACTTTAAACACTAGACGAAACTGAGTTGGACACATAACTATAGGTACCTATATTGAATGCATTATTTACAATATTGCTACTTTTAAGTTTTTGTCCATAAATCGTCACAACCTTCACATAATAATTTATGATGCACTTTCTTCATATTGTTTCAATGAACTTCTTATAATCTCTGACATTCTAATAACGTTCAAGAAACAAGACAAAGCTGATAAACTGTAACATTTTATACCACATCCTTGATTCCAAACTCAGGTTGTTTTTCACAGACACAAACACGCCCATAACGTCCAGGACAAGAACAATGTCAAGCGACACTCCGTCCAAGTTAATTAACAATTCCTTAAATTTCACCTTGAAATACCAGGATGAGGTGTAGCTATTCTTTATCAACTCTGATTAATGCTAATTAAAACACTGTGGTAAGAAATGTTTTAAAATAGAGTCGGTTTGTTGACATTTATTTCATTGGAGTTTATCTGAGAGTTTGATATTTTTTATCACGATCCAGAACAGGTACTGAAATGTGATCTATTTTGCTGTTTGGCTGACCTTTTAGGGATCGATTGTAGACTAGACGGTGGAATAGAAGAAATTGAATTTCTGATCGACATTAGGAAATATTAAATTTAGCAATACCCAGCGCTCGGCCGTTTTAGAAAATTGAGAGAGAAAAATTGTTTCATAAGTGGGTGTAACTTTGATAGGATTCACATGATCAGTCTGATTGTATATTAGTAGCACTTTTTAATTTTTACTTGGTGCCTTGTTAATTAGGCACCGGTTACACAACAAAACAGCGCAAAACGATGAAATTTCCGATACGATTGGAGACCATAACCCGTTAACATATTGATCTCAAATTTTAATCATGATTAGATGAAAGACAAACTTAGGGTTATCACTTGGCACATTTAATTGGAAATTTAATTTTAAACGGCCCATAGCGTGACAAGAAAATAGTTAATTTTTCACCAAAAATCCATTAATTATTACTAATTAACGAAGCAAAAAATAAAAATTTACCAAGTGATAACCCCAAGTTTGTATTTTATCTAATCACAATTAAAATTTCAAATCATTTCGTCAACCCATTTTTTCTCCAATCGTATCCAAAAAAGTGTCGACAAAATGCAGCAAAATCGCTCGCGCTTGCAGCACCTTAATTTCTAATTTTTCTTGATTTTCTCACTATACCTAGGTGCTTTTTAAAAATGCCAAGTTTAAATATGTTATACATTGCAATACATTTGGCACAAGTAAAAACGGTATTTGAACGAAACGGATAGGCAGCTGGTCAGGTTCCTTGACAATCCATTATTCTTGTTACCTATTAATATTAATGAATGCAATCAGAGCTCACCTTATAGAGTATTGACTCGTTAGCAAAGACCATAATTCGGATGATGTCATAAAATCTTATCAGCCAATCCTTTTATTTCAACTCCCGTTTTTAAATTGTAAATAAAGGATCACTCATTTTGGCTACAGTCAATTCAAACTGGGCAGATCTTGGTTGTATTTTTGCCCAGGGACTATTTCAAGACACGAAGCAAAATATAAACGGCGACTTTAGAATGCAGTCGGACACAATAAGTGAACATCCTGCAAGAAAGACACTCACATAAAGAACATTTTATCGCCCATCTGAGTTCTTACTGCCGAGTGACTATAACATGTTAGTGTTACAAGTTATTCTCGTGATGTTATCGTTCCATGTATATACTTGTAAGACATGCTGCTAATATATTAGATATATCTATCTCGCACTATGTAGCATAAACTTCCAATAATGGTGTAGTGTAGGTATACCTACTCTGATGAGGAGTGATTTTATATCGAAGTCCTGGAGACATATTATTTTCTGGATACGTCATTTATAACCACTCGAAATATTGACGTAAAGAATTAATTGTCTATACATCTTTCATTTAAAAGATATAATATGTTTGCAAAGGAGTGTCCATATAGAGGTTTACTTATTAATTTAGGCGTTTGTTTGTTCTTGCTAAAAATCTTAGGAATTGACGTTTTTAGATAATATAGAGACGAAGAGAAATTCGTGTCAATTTTTCTGAAGTTAAAACATTTAAAGTAAGTATATTTTAAATCAGTAAAAATTAAGTGTATGCAAATGGACTAAACTAAATTTTGGTTTTTGGGTCAGCAATTTCAAATAATTTTGTCAAAACAAATTTAATTCTGTAAGTTTATTAACCTCATACAAAGTATTTTCAAAATGAAGGGGTATGCACATTTTAATTATATTGTTATTGGGACGGGAAGCCCAAGACAAAAAAAATTGTTATTTTATTCATAGAAAAATCTGTATATTAACAACATTTTAGTCGAGACCACACTGCCTTTTTGTACGTTTTCCAATGTTAGGACTCAAATGTCCTCCAATACTGGTAGCAATTTGCATCAAATTTCAATTGAGTTGATCAAATCCGAGAGAATTTACGACTTCTATGTGTCTAGTTTAGTATGTCAAAAAGTTGTACGATGTAATAAATTATTATTAATAGTAAAATACTTAAAATATCTTTCAACGGCTCAGCGGCGAAATCGGTTCGTTTAGTCCCCTACACCAGCATTGACATCACCTGAAAATGCTTTGCTGATGGATGAAAGCCGTTGCATTATAAATGTGTTCTAAATGGATGGTGCAACTTGCATTAGTATATAAACAATGTAATGTTTACCACTAGGGCTAAGTAGTACAGTTATAAGTAGATGATATATGAAAAAGTTATTAAAACTATTAACATTTGGAAACTACACTCGAAGCAACTTTAACAATAAAATAATAGTAAAATGAACTGTGTTTATGGTTGTTAATATTTATTGTGATGCATATTGCCCATGATGATGGTAATTCATCATCATAGATAATGGTGAAACCAAGGGATGAACGAGGAAATAATATATCACTGTAATTAATTGTTTATTTAAAATATATTATATTTTTGAATAACACTATAAATACTTGATTGAAATTTTGAAAATAAGAAATTAACAAGCGTACAAGTAACAAATCATTATACTGTTTTCAAAATCAAATACAACAAACAAACAAAATGAAAAAAATATACCAAAAATAAAAATCGATTAAATCTAAAAAATATAGATTATGATTTTCAACATCAAATATATCATTAAAAATTAGAAAATGCCAGGAAAACAAAAATCATGATTAGTTGATAACACTAATATTACATTTTGTTAACCCCTTCCGTAAAACAAAAAGAGAACTAAAATCAAATTATGTGCCAATAACAAGAACACTTAACGAATAACCAACCCAATTCATTATCAAAGACTCCATTAGTATCAAAAACGACATAATGTCGTCCTAATAAATACATCTTAACTGTCAATTCCACTGATAAAAACCACCAGAGTTATCAGCGTCCCGCAAGTTACTAATTTGTCGCCAACCTTGGCATTAAACTCAACATTGCTCTGGTTTTGCTACACGGGCGAAACCTGTGGCAATTACATGTCTGGAGCACGCAGCATCTCGTCAAGATGGTGTCAAAGAGAATTATAAGTTAGGATGCGTGGGGCCATGCACGTAGACGGCAAACCTTCGACACTTGGGAGTGACCGGTTTCAAGTGATGTGACAAGATTGCTTAAATATATAGGAAATACTGAATTAATCAATCTTCCATGCTTTCAATCTAATCGCTTTTGTATATTAGAAATATGGTTCAATTTTTTTTAATGCAGTTTTTAAAGTACACTATGAATTTCCTTGAAATCGTTTTAATACATATTTTTTTTTATCAGGATTGCCATCAAACGAATAATTATTTAGTGTCCTTAATATTTAAATGTAATCGGTTAATTGAAGTAATTTCATCTAAATTAGTCTAATTTTGTGTCTGAATTTTGTCTAAAAAGAAGTTATGGTATTTGTAACGAGAGCAGGAAATATTTTACATGATTGTAAAATTTATAACTTGCAATCTCTCACGTACTTTATAAGAATATAAACGTGCAAAATGAGTACCTCATAAAACCGGGCCACTCCGGAAAAAGGCATCATGGGCACTTTGTCATTTTAAGGTTTTATAATCTCTCGAAGCCCTGCTTTACGAATTATTATTAAAATTTTGGTTGACAATCCATTTGAACTGGTGTTGTTTAAAATGATGAATAATAGGTAAGTAATGGACATGGAGAAAAAAATCAGTCGTAGCCTATAAGTCACAACATATGCCACTCGACTGAGTAAAACCAAAGGTAAAACCACGAGAAATACTCAGGCAGGAATGACGGCATGGTACAAAACTCTGGACCTCCAGGATAATACAAACTATTATTACCTGAGCCAGTTCGTCATTACATGAATTTCAACTCTATAAAACTTGTCCATTCAAGTTAATAATTATAAATTCAATTGATCTGTATTTTCAATGTCACCTGAGTAACAATTGAAATGGGACCTACATGGAAGAGAATAGAACACATATAAAGCCACGGGTGGTGAAAACATTAATAAATAATGACTCATAATCGCCTACGTAATTGTACAATAACCGAATTCATCACTCACGACCTTTGCACTTCCATAACAATACACTAAGTGATGCAAGTGTTGTAACTTGACAGCATCCATAGGTTTAGTTCAAATTATATAACAAGTTGGTAACCCATGAACTGACCATAGACATCTGCCACGATATTCTAATATTTTTGTTTTTGCAAATAGACTAATACTACAATTATGTAGCTGTGTTATAATATTGCACCGAATGTAATTATAGATTAGTGATAAAAAAGTAGCCTTAAAATGGTTAAGAGCGATTTACATTTCAACGTAATTGTCGGCGTAAATGAGCACAGACACAGAAGTGTAAAATTAATGATTATACTTAGATGCAATAAAGTTGTACAAATACTTTTCTTCCTGAACGCTGTGCTGTAAGGCATTTAGACAGTAACGTGACAGAAGTCACAGAGACACTCAGTAATTTTAACAACTTGATATTAGTGTAATTGTAATGCTGATCATAGGCGTGCAAAGGGGAATATCATTATGTGTCGGGGGGGGGGGGGGGGGGGGGGGGGGGGGTACTTGCTTTTTTTTATCAAGGTCAGTCGTTGCGGTGCAAGTTTTGAGTCATTTTTACAACGGAGTTTTATTGAACTCAATAAATCCATCAATAAAAAAGCCATGAAAAAATAGATGTTTATAATAAGATAGTTTAAAATAATATTACAAAATCCTTCAGAGAGAATTTGATAATTTGATTGATATACTCGTACATTACAAATAAATTGTACGTGTGTACTTATTTATAAATAGGGTTTTCAAATACACGGCTCGCCTGGCCCTGGGTTATTACGCCGAGGTTCGAGGGTTTCGAGGGTTTGATGCTTGTCCTGGCCGACATTTTTTAAACACAATAATTTTTGTCTGGGGCTTAACGTCGCACTGTTCTGCAGCGAGGCTAATGGCGACGGATGAATGATTATGAGGATGATTGGGAGATGATGGTGAAGATTAGGTAAGGTAGGAAGGTGGGAAGGAGGCGGTCGTGGTCTATTAAGAGTACCTTCCCAGCATTTGCCTGTCGACTGAGGGAATATCATGAAAAAAAACAGTCAGGAAGGACGGCTGAGGGAATCGAACCCGGGCCTCCGGAATACAAGTTCAGAGCGTTTCAGACAACCTGTTCCGTTGCAATCAAGTTAAAGGGTCAATGGTAATTTCCGATTATTACTACTATTTTATGGCATTTGAATAATAGCTTTTTAAATAATTAGTGTAAAAGTGACCGTACGGAATGCCAGAACAAAGGAAAAGTATTAAAAAAGTGTAAACATTGCCGAAAATTAACCGTTTTATCAATTTAATTTTCCGATTTTTTCCCCCGGGAAATTAACATCTCTATGTATCAGTCTGGATACAAGTGTGAATCCTCCCTAAGGTCTGTGTTATTGAGTTGGTATCACAAGTATCATGATACTTCAAGACAATTTACCTCCGATTCTGTTTATGATAATGTGAATCTTTGTGGCGCATTGCCATGTTGTTACCACGCCTAGACCGATCCTTACGCAACGTACGAGACTATGTTAGGAAATGATTGGAAGAATTCTGTTACAGATAAATAAATAGGAAGATATATCACAATGAAAGTGATACAGTTGACATTGGCATAACGCAGTGTAGGAGAGGAAAGATGGTAAACATTATCATCAAATTGTCAGATTGCAAACGATTGTTAGTGACTGATTGATAAGATTTGTAATTGATTTTGACAGTAATTACTAAAGATTGCTTTTCCTCACAGACATTGTTTATCGCAAGCTATTAGTTAGGTTATGATTGAATTACTACGTGTTATGTTGGAATTTAATAGCAATCTGATGATTTAAAACACGATCGAGGACACCTGCTTCAGAGGATTAAAAAATCATAGAGAAAATTACGAAATTCTATAAGATTAATAAAGGTAGGTAATAAGAAAACTAGATTAAAATATAATCTATACAGGTTGTTTAGGAATGTGAAGTAAATCTCCAAACAAAATGTATAATCAAGGGAAACTATTTTCATATGGGATGATGTAGATTGTAAATTCTCGGAACACCTGAAGAAGTCAAGTCCTGCCGAAATATCTTGAACGAAACGAACCCCGTATAGATGTCAGCTCACAACGAAATAATTGGAAAGAAGGGGGCATTCCTAGTGTACATTTCAGTACTAGATCGTATATGAAGCACAATTCAGACACATTTCTTCTGAACATGAACGATTTTATTCACATTTGGGATGAAGACTTGGAAGTAAAATTCAGCGGGCAGGAATTAAAATTTTAATATCTTTATCAAGGTAATAAATGTTTAGTAAACTAAAAGCAAAATGAGGAAGTGATTAGGCTGGAATAGAACTGATATGATTTAGGACCTGACTCATTATTATGGATATGAACTATAAAACCTGTGTAATAGATGAGAGAAAGAAATGGCAGAAGAGTATAAGAATACCCCAGAGAGGTGGAAAGATGACATCAAAAGGGATGCTGACAGATGAGAGAAAGAAGTAGAAGAAGAGAAACAGTGTGAAGAAAGTGAAAAGATGAGAGATATGATTGCAATGAGATCAAGATTAAACTGCGATTCATTGATAACAATAGGTTACATTTTATAATTATTTTGATTTTGTTTTGTAATTTGTGAGCATTACCTCCAAAAAAATTGGATATTATAATTTTTACAATTTTAAGTGGTTCCATCGTTTCGGCATAGGAATGAGAATTTGCTGTAATTCACACCAAAGATAAATGAAACCATATTACATACAGCTAGCAAAAAATATTTGCCGCTTACGGTATCATATAATTAGATATTCTTGATTGAAGATCATCTTTTCCCCCATAAGATAACACAGGGAAACATGAAATCGTCCTGGAAAATTGGCCTTAAATTGCTCCTTAAACCGCAAGAGGAATGACAAATTATTGAAAATAGTCTCAAATTAAAGATAATCATTTTTAGAATAAGACTGCCGTTTGAAAATATGGGGTCACGGGCCAAATAAGAAAGAAACTGTGTACAATGTGTAAAATTTACCATAAATCTGGCAACATTGCACTACAAATATGAATTATTTTGGGATAGTTTAATTGGAACTTCAATTAAAAACATATAATTGGAGCACACGGTAAGATATAATTGTTTTATGCTGTTGTTTGAGGTATTATTTCATCAGAGATTTGTATGAATTACGGCGAATTCTAAGCACCTTGGCTGGAGCAGTGGGACCACTTTAAAAATATTTTATGGAGTCACTAAATAGTAGGCTAGCTGTCAAAAGCTATTCGATTTTTTCGTATCGTATCGGAACCCGATTAGTTGAATTTGACATCGTCGTGTCTCCACTCCTGGTATTAATAGCAATCCCGCTACTCCTCTAAGAAGCTGTAAACACGTCGTCTCTCATCCTCTGAGGTGTCTAGGCCGTGTCCTTGCCGAGGGCTGCGACCACACCCATGTCATCTCAGACACCGCCCTCTAGTGCTAATTACATTCCGAACAGGATTAATTCAGAAGCTGTGAAGATCTTTGGTGACGAGATTCACTCTCAAGGACGCTTGGGTAATCGTCACTTGTCGGTAGCTAACGGACTTTTATGATATTTTTTAATAGTGTGATGGCGCCAGGTATTTTTTTTATTATTCGTGTGGGGAGCTTAGGGGGGCCTAAAAATGTGGATTGAATGAATAGCATAAAACAAAAATATCAATAATTGATATATAACTAAAATTATTTGTGTTTAAATCTCGAAAAAAATCACTAGAGTGAAACGAATTAATTTTCAGGGCCTGCGCGGTCCGGACCCGCGTATTATTGCCAGGCCCTTCTCCAGACATAAATCGGATCTAAGGTCTAATATTTTACCTTCTGCCTAGACTACAAAAATCCACAGCAAACAACTGGATTTACAATAATTGAAAAAGTGCATAAGCATTAGTTACCTATTGAAAAATTATAATACAAAAGTATGTACTAAAGATTTGTACGGTATTTTTTTTTTAAACAGTATGGTGGCCCTGAAAAATACAGTAATACTTTGCGGGTGGGGGGGGGGGGGGGGGCGGGCGAAATATGAAATTACTCCACTGTTTATATAATGAGATTGGCTATAAAAGAATGAGGCATACCCCACAAAGCGTTGTGGAAATATGTAGTGAAACACACAATAAAGATTTTCAATAATATTAAATTGGAAGGTGTTTCACATAATATGTTCACATGATTCTCAAAAGGCAGAACATTTTAGACAGCAGGAGGCAGAAATTAATCAATATCTTAGCCATAATAAAAGAGAAGAAAATATTATACCGGGTTAGTGATTTTTTTAGTCCAACTAAGTACAGGGTAATCAATTAATAAAACCACACAACAATCTTTGAACTGACTCTGGTATCGTCAAAAACACTTCCGAAGATGTTTCTATCTTCTTCATCAGGTGCAAACAGTGCCATGTGTTTATTAGCCGGTTAGCTGCTATCTGTGTTATGATTGAGCTGGCGGTTGTCTTGTTTACATCAGCTGTTTTATCTGGGGGTTGGCGGTCGAGGTAGATTTCACGTCAGTGGCAACCTGATGAAGAAGATAGATACATCTTCGAAATATTGTGTGGATAATATTTTTAATTTTTTGACGATAAAAATCGGTCCAAAGATTGCATGTGGTGTTTTTTCAAGAGGCATATTTCAGAGGTAAATGAGGAATAGATAGGTACACTCAAACCAATTAAAAACGGTATGCACAAAACGGATTTGCTGCTGGTCAGGTTCCTTGACAATAAATCCTTGTTATTATCAATGAAATCAGAGCTTACCTATACTAGAGTTAGATAATGCATTAACACAGACTTCATGAGATGATGCCATCAAACCAATTTATCAGACAATCCTTTTCTTTCGAGATACCGTTTATTATTTGTTCGAGTGTAGGTACCTACTACTATAGCATACTTATCAGATACCGGATCTTTGCAAATCTAACAGGGGGTCTATCACGTACCTATCACGTCAACGCGTATCTGTCCGGGAAATTGGGTATATTGCGTTACAACTTTGCAGGGTTTGGTTTTGTGTAATCGTTACGCTGGAATCTACTTACTTTCCTCTGAATGTTATTGTTTGTTTATTGTTGTTTGTTCACTGATTTACTATCTTTACGTTTCTATTCTCAGACTGTGCTTATTTCTTTCTTCTACTTACATTTTATGTTGAAATTCATCTTTTACTTTGAAGTTTTTAATTTTATATTTTAGTTTTGGTTTTAATTTTTTACATATAATCATGATAAAAAAAATCTTTCACTTACCTGTTCACCGTTTGACTCTTTAGCTCTTGGTTTTATTTTAATAATTTTTATTCTAGTTTCAGATGAAGCATGTTTTAATGTATATTCTTAATTTGAATTAAATTTGATAACTTGTAATGTGTCTTGAGTTTTATTTTATATTCGGTTTGTATTTTTTTTTTATATATATTTTATTTTGTAACCGTTTTATTTTGTATATTCAGTTGTTATTGCTTGTTTGTTATAAATTGTTCTTTTATAGTATATGTCCTATCTCTTTTTCTTTTAAATCTGCTTCGTGTTTCATACTTAGTGCTTTGCTTTAAACATTTTATCATTTTTTTTTTTTTATGTTTTGTTTTAATTACATTATTGAGTTAATACTTTTATGTTAGTTTATTTTTTGTTGTTTTATACTTCAGGTTTTTAACAATTGGTTTTGCTTTCATTCTTCGACAAATTACTTCTTTACTGGTTTTGTACATTTGTTGTAAAATTTCGTACTAAGTAATGATTTTTTCTTTTTTTTTAAAATGTTTTAGTATACTTATCATATTAAGATTATAATTTTATTTTTGTTTTTAAATTATTAGTTCACTGATTTACTATATTTACGATTCCATTCTCAGACTTTGTTTATACACAGTGAACAATGCAGTGCACACAGTATATAATGTAGTGCACACAGTGTACAATGCAGTGCACATAGTGCACAATGTAGTGCACACAGTGTACAATGTAGTGAACATAGTGCTCAATGCAGTGTACATAGTGCACAATGCAGTGCACACAGTGCACAATGCAGTGCACACAGTGAACAATGTAGTGCACACAGTGTACAATGCAGTGCACACAGTGTATAATGCAGTGCACTTAGTGTACAATGTAGTGCACACAGTGTACAACACAGTGCACATAGTGTATAACACAGTGGAGTGCACACGCGTATCTGTCCGGGAAATTGGGTATATTGCGTTACAACTTTGCAGAGTTTGGTTTTGTATAATCGTTACGCCGGAATCTACTTTACTTTCCTCTGAATGTTATTGTTTGTTTATTGTTGTTTGCTCACTGATTTACTATCTTTACGTTTCTATTCTCAGACTGTGTTTATTTCTTTCTTCTACTTACATTTTATGTTGAAATTCATCTTTTACTTTGCATTTTTTAATTTTATATTTTAGTTTTGGTTTTAATTTTTTCACATATGATCATGATAAAAAAAAAATCTTTCACTTACCTGATCACTGTTTGCCTCTTTAGCTTTTGGTTTTATTTTATTTATTTTTATTCTAGTTTCAGATGGTGCATTGTTTAATGTATATTCTTAGTTTGAATTAAATTTGATAACTTGTAATGTGTGTTGAATTTCATTTTATATTCGTTTTTTTCATATATTTTTTTATTTTGTAACCGTTTTATTTTGTATATTCAGTTGTTATTGCTTGTTTGTTATTAATTGTTCTTTTATAGTATATGTCTTATTTCTTTATCTTTTAAATCTGCTTCGTGTTTCATACTAAGTGCTTTGCTTTAAACATTTTAACATTATTTTATTTTGTATATTTTGTTTCAATTACATTATTGGGTTTATACTTTTATGTTAGTTTATTTTTTGTTGTTTCATACTTCATGTTTTTAACCATTGGTTTTGCTTTCATTCTTCGACAAATTACTTCTTTACTGGTTTTGTACATTTGTTGTAAAATTTCGTACTAAGTAATGATTTTTAATTTTTTTTAAATGTTTTAGTATACTTATCATATTAAGATTATAATTTTATTTTTGTTTTTAAATTATTAGTTCACTGATTTACTATATTTACGATTCCATTCTCAGACTTTGTTTATACACAGTGAACAATGCAGTGCACACAGTATACAATGTAGTGCACACAGTGTACAATGCAGTGCACATAGTGCACAATGTAGTGCACACAGTGTACAATGTAGTGCACATAGTGCACAATGCAGTGTACATAGTGCACAATGCAGTGCACACAGTGCACAATGCAGCGATACAGTGTATAATGCAGTGCACATAGTGTACAATGTAGTGCACACAGTGTACAACACAGTGCACATAGTGTATAACACAGTGGAGTGCACACGCGTATCTGTCCGGGAAATTGGGTATATTGCGTTACAACTTTGCAGAGTTTGGTTTTGTATAATCGTTACGCCGGAATCTACTTTACTTTCCTCTGAATGTTATTGTTTGTTTATTGTTGTTTGCTCACTGATTTACTATCTTTACGTTTCTATTCTCAGACTGTGTTTATTTCTTTCTTCTACTTACATTTTATGTTGAAATTCATCTTTTAAATTGCATTTTTTAATTTTATATTTTAGTTTTGGTTTTATTTTTTTACATATGATCATGATAAAAAAAAAATCTTTCACTTACCTGTTCACTGTTTGACTCTTTAGCTTTTGGTTTTATTTTATTTATTTTTATTCTAGTTTCAGATGGATTCTTAGTTTGAATTAAATTTGATAACTTGTAATGTGTGTTGAATTTTATTTTTTATTCGGTTTGTATTTTTTTTATATATTTTTTATTTTGTAACCGTTTTATTTTGTATATTCAGTTGTTATTGCTTGTTTGTTATTAATTGTTCTTTTATAGTATATGTCTTATTTCTTTTTCTTTTAAATCTGCTTCGTGTTTCATACTAAGTGCTTTGCTTTAAACATTTTAACAATTTTTTATTTTTTATATTTTGTTTCAATTACATTATTGAGTTTATACTTTTATGTTAGTTTATTTTTTGTTGTTTCATACTTCATGTTTTTAACCATTGGTTTTGCTTTCATTCTTCGACAAATTATTTCTTTACTTGATTTTGTACATTTGTTGTAAAATTTCGTACTAAGTAATGATTCTATTCTTATTTTTAAATAATGTTCTATAGTATACTTATCATATTAAGATGATCATTATATGTTTGTTTTTAAATTATTAGTTCACTGATTTACTATATTTACGTTTCTATTCTCAGATTTTGTTCATTTCTTTCTTCTACTTACATTTTATGTTGAAATTCGTCTTTTACCGATTGTGTGCTTTTTTTATTATTATATAAAACCTTTACATCTCCCCAAAAACCTTTATACCTTTACAAGGTATAAAGTTCCAAATTTTGTGTTTTCATTCAATTTCTCTGTTTTGGTTTTTCTTCCAATTTCAGATTAAGCTTTTTACTTCTTTGCTTCGTATTTATTTTGCTTTTCAATTATCGGAACTACTTTTTCTTACTTATTGCATAATGAGATATTATAATAGAACTTTGATTTACTTCAATTTCTGTTTTTCTTTTTTTTAAATGATGTTTCTAGTTCAATATTTAGTTTTACCATTATTGTTTGCTTTTAGTGTAATTCTTCATCCCAGAAAAAAACACTCCGTGTAAAAAAGGCAGCCAAGTCTCTTTACTTTAAAAAAATTCAACACCGAAAAGGAGTGATATCAAAAAAGGAGCCAAGTCAATGACATTTCCAAATATTTAATCGTATCTTTGAAATAAAAGTATAAACACCGAGAAATACTTTACAAAAGGACTTGGCGCATCGTTTTTTTAAAGACATCATTCTATCCTAAAAGTGGAAAGAAATTTACAAGTAGGTACATTTTCCTCTTTCTATTAGAGCCAGAATCTATGAATCAAGCTACTTTTAGTAATGACTATTTTATAGTTTTGTCAATGGCGATAGAAGCATGATTTTATGCTGTAATATATAAGTAATATAAGGGTGAAAGAATTACATAACAATTGGAAGTGGTGAGAATGTAGGTTTCTTTGGAAAACTTCCATGGAGTCAGGAGTCAGGATCCTCATCAGTGTGTTGTGTCTAATGTCCGCCCGTCCGATCGGGTAGCTCAGTTGGTAGAGCTCTCGCCCGGCAAGTGAGAGGTCCCAAGTTCGTGCCCCGGTTCGGTCGGATATTTTTCACAACACACATCCCTTCATATCAATTGGAAGTGGGCTCATACATATTCTTGCAGTACTGTTAATATGGCGATATTAGACTGGTATCTTTTCATAATTTGATCTTGACTGAAGGAAATCATGAAACGTTGTCAAATAATTACTAACTAATGGAACACAATTATATATTTTTGAAGTGTCAAGTGTATAAAGTTAAATTTTTTAATAGAAATTCAATATGACTGTCTTCTTTGTGAAATGTATTTTTATAAAATGTGTATTAATAGAAATTGTTACATGAGGAGAAGGTATAACGCATGATGAGACTTAATTATATTCACCACGAAACAATATTACGAAGATAACTATTGTGTATATTTATAGAAAGCATAGACAACAAGTTTCATAGCGTATATATTCATATAGAAAATATTTTACAGAAGGTATGTATAATATGTACCTAATTGAAAGATGTTTCCCTATTATTCTAAACATTCAAAATGACGGTTGTATATAAATGGCACATGCTTATGAATAGAAAAATGTCTTTAAAAAAACGATGCGCCAAGTCCTTTTGTAAAGTATTTCTCGGTGTTTATACTTTTATTTCAAAGATACGATTAAATATTTGGAAATGTCATTGACTTGGCTCCTTTTTTGATATCACTCCTTTTCGGTGTTGAATTTTTTTAAAGTAAAGAGACTTGGCTGCCTTTTTTACACGGAGTGTTTTTTTCTGGGATATCACTTCTTTTGTTAGTTTATTCATACAGCTTGTAGCACAGCTTGTGTCCGTGCAAGAACTTATTTCTTTAAAAAAATACGCCTATGCCGATTTGGATACTTAGAAAAGTTGCGTTTGGTATATAAGATTAAAATAATTATCCAAGAAGAATAGCTTTAAGTTTCGTTACAATCGGTCCAGCCGTTTTCGATATATGACGTCACTTCCGGTTTTAGCAATGGCGGCCGAAAATAATGTCGTCTTGAATTCATAATTATTACTCCTACACATTTCCAAAATTTGGTTGCAATCGGTACAGCCGTTTTTTATATATGACGTCACTTCCGGTTTTAACAATGGCGGCCGAAAATAATGTCGTCTTGAATTCATAATTATTAGTACAACACATTTCCAAAATTTGGTTGCAATCGGTACAGCCATTTTCGATATATGACGTCACTTCCGGTTTTAACAATGGCGGCCGAAAATAATGTCGTCTTGAATTCATAATTATTAGTACAACACATTTCCAAAATTTGATTGCAATCGGTACAGCCATTTTCGATATTTGACGTCACTTCCGGTTTTAACAATGGCGGCCGAAAATAATGTCGTCTTGAATTCATAATTATTAGTCCAACACATTTCCAAACTTAGGTTGCAATCGGTACAACCGTTTACGATATATGACGTCACTTCCGGTTTTAAAAATGGCCGCCGAGAACACTGCAACCTTGAATTTATAATTATTTACAAAGTACGTTTACTTATATCTATTTTAAAGTATAAAGTGGTGAATTTAGCGTCATTTAGCATATTTATGACGTCATTTCCGGTATAGGTCATAAAATGTGTGACGTCATTTCCGGTTTCGATATTTGAATCATCAAATATTACTGATTACATAAAGTTGACCGTCTAAATCGTTTAGCGCTGGTTTTGTTCTAATCTGTTTAGCCGTTTTTGAGACATGATGTCACTTCCGGTTTCAAAATGGCGGCTTCCGGTTGGTTTTATAACAAGTCAAATGAAATATCAAAAGTACAAACGTTACATAAATATCAAGACAATCGGATCAACAGTTGTTGCTGAAATGCAAATCGATGTATATTAAATTTCATGACGTCATTTCCGGTTTATTTAAAAATATGTTCAGTCTTTTGATATTGATAATCCATATAGATGACCGTCTGAAACGATTGGCGCAAATTTCGTTCCGATCGGTCCAACCGTTGACGAGATATGACGTCACTTCCGGTTTCAAAATGGCGGCACAAAAAATTCATGGGGACAAGGTTAAATCAGACGCCAAAAGTGCACACGTGGTAAAAATGTGAGATCAATCGGTTCAGCCGTTTAGGCTGTGGCCTGTTTACCGGATTTTAGCTCCAGCCTACTACTACTAAGATTATTATTATGAAAACCGCCCTAAAACACAGTTTTCACGGCCCTCTAGCGCGCAAAGGGCGTAACCTATTGTTCCCAAATTTAGTATATGTTGTAGGGTGGGCCATAGCTCGAAATTAAGATATTTCGCAACAATGTGAGATTTCTCAATTTTAAGATCCAGTAGGCCGAAAATGCCACTTTGATGCTTACAGTAAAAGTGGGTTTGCTCCAGCCTTTATATGAGAGTGTGCGCGCGCCGTACGACTTGGCTGGCGTGGAGCGACCGCTCCACTAGATACTTTATTCCTAGTTCCTGATTGAGTAATTTTACTTTCTGTTTGTCTTTTTAAATTGTTTGTGTCATAGTTGTATTTTCTCACTTTGGTTATACTTTTAATTTCCTTTCAAATTTATTATTAATGTTTAAAGTTGTGTTTCTTTTATTGTTTCTATACTTTCGGAGTATGCTTTTACTATTACATTTTATTTCAAATTGTGTTTCACACTCAGCGATTTTTAATTTGAATTTTTTTTTTGTGTTTCTAGATTTATATGGAGATTTTTACACTCTATTTTTAAATCGTTTGCTTGAAGAGTCGGTTTTTTGAAGCGTGCCTCAATTTTTTTTTTCTTTTAGGTATATTATTCTTTTTTAACTATTGGTTTCTTGTTTTACATTTCGAATTTGCATGTAGTTCTATTTCTGTGTATGTTCCATAGTTTGACTTTTAACGTTTGGTTCTTATTTTTTAAATTTTACTTTTAGGATTGATTAATTTTTATGTTCGTAGTTTCTGATTAGGTTATTTTACTATAATTTGTTTTCATACTTAGTTTAGAAAATCTGTAATTTGTATCAATTATTGAGTCTTTGCTATATTATTTATTTTTTAATTTATCGCTTTAGTTATTTTATATTCAGTTTTAACTTCTACGTTTGGTTTAAAACGCACTCCGCGATAAATGCTCTGATTTTTCTGTTTCTAGTTTCAGAGGGTATCGTATGTTTTTTTAATTATTGTTTTAAAATTCTGTATTTTTAAGATCTATATTTTTTATTCGTAATATTATTCTGACATATTTCTTTTGATCATGTTTTGTCTTTTTAAAGTTTCAGTTTTCATTGTGTCTCAATCTTGTTCATGAGTAAAGTCGTGATAAGTTTAATGTGATACATTATTATTGATAATGTGATGAATTAGATTACTTATTTTGTTTGGTTCTTTATTGTGTACTTTTTGATTCACTACATACATTTCTATTAAGTCATGTTTTAAAGGTGTGCTCCCTCGGATGTAAAGCGTAGACTGGCGTCATCGCTTTTGTTTACTTCAACCAGATGAAAACAGTGGGGGTTTGAGTTAGGGTTGTTGCATCAGAAGTCTACTTTCATCAGGTCGACACCCGATGGAGACTTGTTCTGATAGGCTGGGATCATCAGATTCATATCGAGGGAGATTAGCAGCGCATGGTAAAACAACTTACATACTTAAAACTAAAAACACTACGTTTACAAAAAAAAAATGTAACGATAACTATATTTGATCGATGTATTATATTTACAGTTCATGTTCAAGCAAACGCCATGAAAGAGCACAAAGATTAAATTAGAAATCGCTTTTTGATAAGCAAATTGCTTGATAATATACGATTTTGATAAATAGAATCGAAATTGAGTACCTAATTATTCACTTTTTGATACGTAAATTTTATAATTCTACAAGTTTTTTTACATGTTAAATTATTGTTTACTTTGAATAGACAAAATTGCATAGTACAGGAACGTGGTGAGAGTTAGGGTTGAAACCTTCAACAGGTATTACACGCTCTGACAGTATAACAACTTTCCCCAAATGAACATTTTCAGCACTTTACCACTTTAGTGTAATGCGGTATATAGATTTAAACTAGCTTTTATTAAAGGATGATTATACGTTTTTGATTCAAAAGTTAGATTAAAATTCACTTGGTGATATGTCGATTTGTTTAAAAAAATACACAATTAAAATTCACTTTTGATATGCATATTCAATTAAAATTTACTAGATGAATTTTGTAAAGATATGAAAAAGACAGTGCCAGTGATATAGACAGTGATATAAATAAAAAAATCTGTGTAAATTTAAAAGACGAGATGGACGGTAGGATTGTGAAAGGGTTTGTTGGATTGCACACAAAAAAGTATAGTCTTTTGGAAAACTATGGTTGATGTAAAAAAGTATGGAAGGGAATTATCAAGGGTACAATAAGAAAAGAAATTAAGCATAAGAACTAGAGATATTGTTTAGTAAAGAAAGTTGTGCAGAACGCAGTGAATGCCTTCTATAAGGAGTTTCAAACAAGAAGAGTATACAATTCGACAGACTAAGACGACATTATCCCCATTTGATGACAAACGGGAAAAAAACTTGATTATGTTTGCTGTATTACTTCATAAGAAGTAACCTGTAGTGTATTATATTATCATATCTATAAAATACGTCTTCTTATACCCGCAATCTAATGAGAGTGAGAGTATACATGCACATCAACAACTTAACATTTGCGGGCATCTGTGAAGACTTACCGCGTCCTCCGGCATCGCGTCCTCCGGCGTTGCGTCTCGGTGTCACGTCCTCCGGTGCTGCGTCCCACTGCGCGATAATCCGAAGATTTCCAAAGGTGTGTCAAAAAAACATTCGCGGCAGATGAAAGCCGGGTGTTTAATTAAAAATATAGTGATTGAGAAAAGTCATGAAATATTCAATTTGATATTACACCGCTTTTTTAATTTGATATTCTATATGTCTTGTGCTTTTAGTTAAATGTCAATTAGTTGGTGTGTTCAATCGTACATACCGTGAGCTAACGCTATTGTTTACTTTGAATGGAGGGAAACAGAGGGTTAGGGTTGTTCAACAGGTATAAACACAATAGAGACCTGCTCTGACAGGTTTAGATCATCTGACTTAGGTCGGGGGATTAACAACGCACGGTATAGCAGCTTACTTAAATGAATATTATAATTATTTGATGAAAATTCTTTAACACTTATCGATTAAGTAATTGGTATTTAATACAGTACATAGATTTAATTAAACTAGGTTTATAGTATGATTATAATTGTTTGATATGTACATTCAATTAAAATTCACGTGGGGATATACAGATTGGATTAAAAATACACTTTCCTGATGTGCAAATTCAATTAAACGACGTGCTCGCGACATGTCTCAACACGATCATCTCCCTCATGCAATTCGGATCGGATGAGCAACGTACAGACTTATTATAGTGTAACTATTTGATTGTCATCGTATTGAAATTATATTATAAGTATGATAGATTCAATCACTTGATGCTAATAGAGTAATTACATGTTTTTTTTTTGGATTTGCAATGTATAAAACCAGAGTAATTGCTTATTTTAATAAGCTAATTCAACATAAATTTTCTAATAGGTTATTTGATTAAAGGACGCTTTTTGATGGGTTAATTCGATTGAAATGCACTATTTAATAGGGTAATTGGATTAAAACGTACTTTTTTGATATGCTAATTCGATTAAAATCTACTTTTTGATAGGCTTATTCCATTAAAATTCACTTTTTTGATATGCAAATTCGATTAAATGCACTTTTTTGATATGCAAATTCGATTAAATACACTTTTTTGATATGCAAATTCGATTAAATGCACTTTTTTGATATGCAAAATCGATTAAAAATTCGAATAAAATGCGCCTAGCACTCTAATGTTAATTGCCCCTCCGCCCCTCGATAATTGTTTTAGAATCGGCCTAAATTACCTACTAACACCTGTATTTTAGTACAAATTGTCGCAAATTAGCATTAAAACATATTTTGACAGTTTCCTCGTTTGTTTACATCGGCCATCTTGGACACGGCCTGGTGAATGTAAGTCAGCTGTCATGTAGGAGGCAGTGGAATAGGGACGCCGAGCGTCAATAAGTGGATGAAACGATCGGTATACCGCGGAACACCCGGACTACAAGTCTTATGAAGAATTTAACGTTGATGATTGGATATGGAATTACTACTCTTTCCGAAAACGTAAGTTTTCGAGCGGCAATCTTGAAAATATGGAACGATCCATAAAAACTAACGTTTTCTTACTTGTCAAATTCAAAACACAACAAAATTACAGTTGTTTTATTCAAATAATTCTGTACCTGAAAACTTATTGCCTGACTTTCTATCACAATTTTAATTCATTCACATCATATGAAATATTGAGATAGCACACTTACAGTGCGTAGGAAAATGCCCGTATTTGTTGACGATCTCTAGTCATTACCTTTTTTTGATGAAAAATTGGTCTCGAAACACTTTAACTCAAATGAACTTCATACGTTGAACATTGCTTAAACTTAGATTGCTTTGCGAGTTGATTTCATACAATCATTATTCGGAGGAGGGTAGGGAAATATGATCATGTATTTAAATAAGCTAATTTTTCAATTTAGTTCAGCATAACAATTGGATATAAATATGAATAAAGGTTTGAATAACTTCAAGCTCGCTTTTAGAACAGTATATTTAAATCATTTCTATTATGGCGCCGAAAAGTCGAGAAGTTTGTAACTTTCACACAGATGGCGCAAGCGTATAGTCGTGCTATGACTCGCAAGTTGCCGACTGAGCCAGAGTGAAGTTACCGACCTAGCGCGACTTAGTTCCGCTGTTGTACGGTAGATAGAGACAAGTTCTTCACTACGAAATACTGAATACAATATAACAAAACCAATAAAATAACTGGTAATGGGATTACCAATAATTCTAATAATTAGTTCATAATGATCAACAAATGTTAATTTGGTACGTACCAACAAAAAATTAAAAAATTCAAATGTTGTCAATTTCTTCGATTTTGCGTTGCATACTTTTGGAATAATGTAATCAAGCTTTATCAACTGCCATCTGATCTGACTGATGTCAACAAGCAGCTATATTGGAGTATCTCTTACAATATGAGTGATATCACCATTACAAATGAGATTATAGATGAAAGTTTAAAATTACTGTTTTTTGAGATCACCTCAACAATCATTGAAATGGACTTCGGGTCTTCTGCCTATGAGGTACAGATATGACCAAATGACGTGCAACCACTTCTATACATATACATAATAATTTAAAAAATAATTCTCATTGCTCACATTACCTTAATAATGGAGAATACAATCTATAGTTAAATTTCTGGAATTCCTTATTTCTCTTTTACCAAAGTCGAAAAAGAGAGAGAAAGGATAAATTCCGTTACGGTCAATGGCTATATAATTTTGACAACGTTAAAGACCCAAAAAATTCCAAGAATGGATACTTTTATGTAAATTATACGGAAAATGTCACCCTTTCTTTTCCGATGCTGACAGTATATGTAAACTCAAATCCACTATTTTTACTTTTAGGTACACTCGGCAAAACAAAAATTGATCGTTGACCAAATTTGAATGACTGCTGGTCATGTCCCATAACCAATCAAAGCTTGTTATTATCATTGAAATGTGAGGTCACCTACTAGAGTGAGACAATGAGATCGCTTAGACTGACTTCTGATGGTGCGATCTTACATAATCAGCCTATCAGATTTATAGAACGTTCACTTTTTGTTTGGCCAAGTGTACCTACTGTATTTTAACTCAGAACTTCTGCAAAATACAAATATGAAAGAATGAATTCTACACCCATTGAATTCCTGAACTCAAAACCATAACTCCCATCTAAAAATAACACACACCGCAAAAAAAAACTTCTTACAAATTTCATTTCAAACACGTTTATTTTCATTTCTCTTAATTCGCACACAAGCACGAAGAAAAGAAGTTTTCTTCTCGGGGAAGAAATATCGTATCTCTTGCAACACGGGGCTTTACGAAACAAAGTGGCAATAGTTCTCTCTGCCAGTCCCTAGAGGTCGTTTGTTTCCAACATGGCGACAGTTTCATTATGATCCCAGCTCCTCCCGGAGAATGTCACTGCCAAATGAAGATGGGTTACTTCCAAGCGGGGAAATGGGTTTCGAATTGAGAAACACACCGCCTTCTTTAGACATGGAAAACCAATAAGAAGGTCGAGATATTTGGAGAAAAATATTCACACAAAACACGATGGAGGCAGCTGTCTGGAAAGATGGAGGAGATTTAAAATAAATTAATTAGGGGCTGTTTTTTAAAACTGATAATAATAATTTCCATGGTAGAAACCTATGACATACCTTGAACGACCGTTTAAAATTAACTACTGGTTTTAACATGAAAAACCAGACCATAATCACGTCATAAAATATGAATAGGTATGGATACAAGTTGAGATATTTTGAGCAATAGATACATCCTTTAATCTTATATAATTTTAGAGCTCATACTCAAGCTCTAAACGTCCTCCATTGCACTATTTTCACTATAGCCACCAGAGGTCAATAGTGTTCTTTGTTTTCTCGAATATCACAAAATATTTCTGCGTTCAAGTCGGCTTCTTTGATTCTATCTTTGATTAATTAAACTAAATCCTATTTAGTGTACCTATAGTATTTATTCAGTCAAATATACACAGCCAAAATTAATCTTACAAAACCTTTTTCGTCCCAAATCCTCCTCATTGCATTTTCCTTCTTCCTTTTTAATCCCAAATTAGCTGCCTCCATGCCAAGTCATACACCTCCTCTTATGCAAAAACACTAAACAGTACATTTTTTTTTAAATAATCGATTTAGGCACATTCTAGTGGCAGAGCTTTGCATCAGGTACCCGGGAACAACTAGGAATTCAAATCCTGGTGCGTTCCATTTTTGTGACATTTAATTTTTTTATTTGAAAGTACTTTGCAACAAAATACTTACACTTAAACATTATACTAATATGTATACTTCTAGGTATTATTAGTATATTAGTAGCCACGTGTAGACATAATGATTCTAATGACTTTTAGATTAGTGCATCAATAAAATGGACGTTAATTTAACAAGTTCAAATATAGCTATAGGACATCAATTCTAAAAGTATAATGATCTTTTGTATTCTTATCGTTTTTTTATATTATAACGGATATAATAACAAAATCTCATTTGACCTGTCTTAGTTTCATATAAAACGAGGTAATTATCTCCAATAATAATTGGAAATTTAATGAATGCTTTGAAAGTTAATCGGTTAAAAATTGCAAGGGACGGATTAAAAGACGACAAAAGAATTTCATAGTTTTAATTTTAACAACAATAGAACATGAGTAATTGCCGTTTTCTTCATTATTATCTACATTTTGGCAGATGGTTTCTTAATCATAAACCAATTTTATAGATTTTATGGTGAACGCGGTTAATTACAAGGTTTACTTGTACACAAATTACAAGAATATTAATTGTTGGCAATAATTTTAATTGGTCTATTTTTTAAATTAGTGCCGATAATCCAAACTAAACAAGAAATTATGTGTGTAATTTAAAATGTTATTCTTGTGACATGTACAGATTATAAATTGCACAAAATTTTACCTAATACTTGGTTAGATACATTTTTAGAACTACCTACTTGAAGGAAAGAAACCAATTTTCATGGCCATGAGAGAATCATAATTATAGCAGATGTATGTAGAGAATCTGGGGTCCTATTCCATAACTTCCAGTTCGTCTGGAATCCGATGCGGTGCAATATTAATCTATGGCCGTGAATCGGATTCCAACAGAATCGGGGATTTTGAAGATACAGAATAGGGCCCCTGAAATAGGAGGATGGTTAGTCTAAGGTCCTGGGGATCTCTATGGAAATTGACGGTTGCGTCAAATTTTCCCAAAAACCCTATAGTGTCTCCCCAAGGCTCATTATTTACCCCATTGTTATGCAACTTTGGGAGGTAGGTTTGATACCCATGCATTTTCTCGCAATACTATTGAGAAAATTTAAGAAATATTTAAAGAAAAAAAAAGGTTTTATTTTTCACATAAGTATTTCATGATTTTTTATTTTTTATTTCATGTATTTCTTAAAATTTCTTTATGATTTCTTTCTTTCTTAAATTTCTTAAATTTCTTTGTTATTTGCATAACAGTGGAGTATATAATAAGCCTTGGGAAGACTTAGGTATTTTGGGAAAATTTTACGAAACGGTCAGTTTCCATATAGCGGTCCCCAGGACTCTGTCATTCTCAGCTTTCTTTACGTAAAAACGAATAAATTTCCACCATATTAAGCATTTTTGTGATTCAGATTGTACATCATGATCCATACGAAAATTCTTTATGAGCCTCTAATAGATTTCTCACAATTTATGACATTTCATATATGTCAATTCTATAAAATGTACATTTTAAACAATTTAACGGTATTTCAAGGGAATTCACTCCCACATCTTCAATCACCGTCCTGAACAAAATAAAACTAACACAAAGTAACCGCATCGTCTGCTGGATCTTCATGAACTGAACGTAACTCTTACAAGAGGTGTACCCCACCGATGGCTGCCACCTTAGCGCGGTGGTGGGGTTTGTGTTGGCCAATGATCCATTGCAGCTACGCCGGCGAGCATATGCTCATGTGTAAGGGTTACCCATGCCGGACAGGTCAGTGGTGAGGTCCAGACAAAGAGCAGCCAGGGTTGGCTTAACCATGTCCTCCCTTGAATTTGCGGTCCCCATCGGGCCGGCCTTCCCCCTCGAAATGGTGATCCCCCTGAAATCGGGTTCCGCCGGCCCGAATCCTTACACCTCCCGGTCCGTCCCCATTCCGGCCTGGCCTTCCCACCAGTGCTGGACTCCCCCGGATCGGGCCCGTTAGGTCAACCCCCTCCTAATGTCCTCCACTTAATTCAACAAAGTTTAAAGTAAAATAATTAATGTGCGCAATATAACCTCGTCGTTGACGCGCCGTTAAATCCTATTAATCTAATCTAACAAGAGGTGTAACTCGCTGAACAGGGGAGTAAATAATGAGCCTTGGGGAGACTTTGGTATTTTGGGAAAATTTGACGCAAAATCAGCTTTCTTTACATAAAAACTCATAAATTTCCACCATATGAAGCTTTTTTGTGGATTTATCTTGTGATTCAGATTGTACATCATGGTCTTTACGAAACTTCTTTATTTGCCTCTAATAGATCACTCACAATTTAGAACATTTCTTATTTTAACAATTTAACGTAATTTCAAGAGAATCCCTCCCACGTCTTCAATCACCGTCCTGAACAAAATAAAACTAACACAAAGTAACCGCATGTCTGCTGGATCTTCATGAACTAAACGTAACTCTTACAAGGTGTAACTCGCTGTAACCCACCGATAACAAGTCGAGTTCCTCGGAGTTAATTAGTCACTAAATCCCCGAGTCGAATGAAACTTCTGTCTGGTAATTAGTGGCTTGGTAATTAGTTTATCAGAGATTGACTCTCTTGCTCCATCGCATCCCCAGCGGAGCGAAATCTCGCTTTTCATCTTGGCAATTCGATTACATTTCATTCTACGATGTTATTCAATATTCACAGATTATACGAAGATATAGAATTACTTTTTTATGCTTAATTATTTTATAAAGTTGTTATTAATATTGAATCTCAATAATGTATCAATAACATCATAACTCATTAATGCAAGAAATCAATTTTCTTTAGCTGAAACCTTTAGGTCACCCCCCCCCCCCAAAGGGTCCATAATATTATAATCCGGCATAAGCAACTGCAAACTTGAAACACAAATGGCCTTAAAATGGCGGTCATTTTAGAGCTGAACCGCCTACATCTTTAATTTCTTGAATAAATACAAATTTGGTTTGACTTAGAATTTTTATTTTATTTGTTACCGTGCGTTCCTGACACATTGTTTATTTACATTGACAAAAGTTTTTAATTTCACTGAAATAATTTTTTTTGGCACTTTGGACAGCCATGGAGCCCAAAATTACCGCCCGATTTTTTTAGGAACTCAAAATTATGAAAGAGCGGAAAATTTCCTATACGACTGCCAAAGGTTTTATCACATTTTGCACTATTTTTGTGCTTACAGGCCTCACTACTTTAAAATTAAACATTGTGCGGATCACGATTGTTTTATAATGCATTTCTAATTTCTCCACATTTTCCTTCACAAAGTGCCAGTTATTGAGTTAAAATATCAGACAACAATGTAAAAAAAACACATAATACGCCATTTGTCTGGTTTACAAATAACATATCTCCTGGCATATCAATACTGTGCAATTCTGTAACAAGTAAAATAACATTACAATTCCCAGCTATAAATCAAGGAATTATACAACGCTTATCTCCGCAAAACTGAAACCGCCTTCCAGCCTTTTGCTCGCTCCCGATAACCCACCTGACAACCACTGAAAAATAATAACAAAACTACATTGCATTGCTGCCGGTGTTTTATCAGGAGACACTTTATTCATGGATATAAATGCAATTGCATGGTTAATAGATAATCTGATTTAAATGTGTCACTGTGTAGGTATTTATAAATCCCACATGGAATAGCTTTATGGATGTAGGATTATTTTGATTGTATTGAGCAAATGCCTTTGGGCGTTTTCCGCTTTAACGTTGTTTAATAATTTAAATAAATAATGTTCTATTTTTATTTTAGTGTTGTTTACCTTCGTAATGTTCTACAACTAATGGCTAATGGCGACTAATGGATGATGATGATGATGAGGTGGTAAGGACGATGTCGTGGCCTATTAGTATTTGTCTCTTGACTGAGGGAATCTAAAAAAAACTCAGTCGGAAAGAACGGCATCGGGAATCGAATCCGGACCATCGGAATGTTATGTTGATCGTCAATCAGTCTGTTAGAAACAGATTTTCTATGTTCAGAGCTTTTGAGTTTGCAGAAGTCGTGTGTAGTTAGCATGATCTTCTTTTGTTTTATATCAGCTGTACAAATAATTGAATTTGTCTCCGTTGATGTATGAAGTTACACGTTGACAAGTCAAATTTGACTTATAAATGGAGGTCGATATATTTTTATTAAGTGAGTGATTCCTCTTCGTATTAAAGATTTCTCCGGAGCAAAATTGCCATGGTAACTATTAAAACTATCAAATCGACAAAAAGCACAGATGACAGCTATTTGGAATGGTGCCATCAAGATGGTGGCAATAATGAGATAATATCACGTCAAACTACGAACACTTATTTATTTGTCTTGAGTCACTGTAGTTTTTAACTATCTGAGATTGCGGGTTAGAAATGTTCTTGAACGTATGAATTCGCCGAAACTTTCAAGTGAATTCTCTACAATGCTATGATCAGCCAGAGCAGTAATTAACCTTGATGTTACCTGACATCATTACACTGTTTAAACGTATCCAGCTACCAGTCTTCATCTTTACCCCATCTTCACAACTCTTAATTGCACACTCTTTAATTAATTGTAATTAGTGTTTTCCAGAAGTGTATTAATAATATAAATTACAGCTAATTTTATTATGTGAACAGTACCTATCTACTTATTTCTTTTAGCGTCATGCAATGGTCCTTAATGTATAAAAAAAGATTTTACGTTTTCCTGAATTATTGGTCTTGAGGAAAGCGTATAAAGATTGACGTTACACAAAAATAGTAAATAAATAGTATACGCATTAAATATTAAATAATACTGTTATATACCTCAGTATAGGACACAATCTTGTTGAGATTATATTATTGTGACAACTAAAAATGCCTGCTTGTTTACATAAATATTTTCAGACAACTACTTTCATCTCTTAGGATTCCAAATACCTTTTCATAATAAAATTATATGCCAACCATGCGGCAAAGATTGAAACCAAAGTCTCCATTCTTCCTGAACTCTTTAAGCGAAATGGCTTTTTCAACAATACACTTCAATCCAGATTAAGATATCTCAACCCCATTGTCACCCCATCATTCGAAATGCTATGCCTTCTTTTATTAAAAATCTAAATATACACCTACTTACATTACAAGATAAAAAAAAAACATGTAAAAAGAGTTTTTTTTTTCTAGAGTCAAAGAAATTAGTTACAAAACATTTTGTTAGCTAAATGATTCTCACGTCTATTGTTCATGAAGGAACTATTGTTATGTATGTAGTTTGAGTGAGATGTCATAGGAATATTGCCAAGTCATTCCCGACTAATACCCAGTAGGGGGTTTAGCTACTGAGCTCAACATCTTATTGTTACCCCAACAACGCTAGTCTTCAAGATTAAATTACAACCGTAACGTTGGCAAACGTGATTATTTTAATTATCGGCCACGAAAACATGGCTACCACCCGTAGAGATCGAATAACAATCGAAAATACAATTTGATAGTTGTTGCGGAGGAAAGTAGAAGAAAAAAAAGTACGAGGCGGTTTTTGGAAATGAATTGGATTGGTGGGATTGCCCTTGGTTCGTTCGTTCTGTATTGTTAGTTGAATGACAATGCTGGATTCTCAATGTTGGCACTGCTGGTTGTGTATTGAAGAGAGTACACCGGAATGTTGGTAGTACTGCTGAGTGATGGTTTAACGAATTACTACAGAGTCTTTATGTTTTTTACGACAACGATTAATCGAATTGCTCATTCCAATCGATCAGTTGCGATTATTTGCACAAGTTGAAAGTCGCTCATTTTGGAGGTGGGGTAAATTCAAAAGAACGTTCGAAATTGGTTCAATTCGAATTTAAAGTTGACAATTTTTTTGTATAATTTAATTTGCTGTTAGAAGACAAAAAAAAGAATACTATGTGTGATCAATTTCTGGTTGATATATTTTTAAAAAGTTCCAGATAATTTCAAAATTCTTTTAATTTTTCGTTATTTTAATTTGCGCAAGCCGGCAGGTGGAATAACCAGCCATTCCACGACATCCAATCAAAATTTAAATTCGGCGGTCTATTTTAAACCACACTTAATTCAAACCCTACAATTGTAAAGAATAAAATATTAAGTAATTGTATTCATCGTGCTCATAAAGTAATTAAGCCTTCGTATTATAATTATTTATCACATTAATTACACTAATTGCGCACATCTTTGGGTAATCATCCAACCATTATCCCCCCCTCTACCCCCCTTTTTGACCCTCCTGGTAATTCATCATTGGATGACGATGCTAAAGTAATGACAGGAAGCAAAATATTACCTAATTACTTTAGACTCTATTCTATTCAACGTGTAGAACGTTAGTTTGTTATCTGTGTATAATTGTTTCGGTCTTATTGATAATTGCACATTACATATTTACACTTTTCAGTTTTGCATCTAGTTTAATTAAATGTAGTATTGTAATTTACGCGTTAGACATTAGGCTGAAATAATGGCGTGTAGTTTGAATAATCAGCTGCGTAGATAAATTATTGTTGCATATTTTTAATTAAAATGGCTGATTATGTTTTAATTATCTAATATGATGTCATCATTGCCATTATTTAGAAGACACACATTTAGAGAAATATTTTCAATTATGCTAATTTTTGTTCGTTGAGTTATTTCTAAAGTTGAATGTCGTATACATATGTAATAAACCTTCTTTTTGTGCAGATTTCAAAAACTCTAACTTTTGTTTAGATAATTACTAAACTAATTAATTAATAAGGTCAGATTTGAATAAAAATACAAATTATGGGTGTACAATATTTGGTGAATGTAATGAAGCTAGAAATAAAGTAGTGTTTCTTACGAAAGAAAAAAACATTTCTGTATATTTTATAAAACATAATAAAACATTGATTTAATGATCTTTCAGTGCATTTTACCAGGTATAAAAAGGGTAATGTAGCTCTATTATTACTATACAACCCGTCTCTATGCTGATATTGCAATTACCTAGGGGTTGCAAATTTAAATGATAGAAATTGTTTCCTCCTACAGTACGTAATGTACACTAATTAAATTCGTTGATGATAATTAACATTGAAGAGACGAACGCTGGGATAAGAAATGTAAATTGAATGGAGCGGTAGCCTCACTCCAGCCAAGTCATACACTAAACAAACCACAAACCAGAACTCTTCAATTAACATGCATGTTTCGGCCTTCTGAATCCATGAATTGCAAGTTTGGCAGATATAATCGTCGAACTGTCATATATTTTTTAAAAATGTTTATTTTTATATTTAAAAATATGCTTTGCATTTTTATTAGAGTAAGAAAGTTCTTAATATTCCACGTGTAGAGCAATCAAACGAAATTGCACTGAAATAAAATCCGGAACGCTCCAATTGACAATGGTGGCGCCAACGTCAGTCTAAATGTACCAAATTCTTTCTGTTTCCATGAAATCGGTCCGGAAACGTGATTGACCGCTCGACAACAATGCGACATAACCGTTTAATAATTCGCCAAGAGAATAAACGTGGGAAGCGCCGTGTTTCATCTCAATCTGTTCATTCATTGATAATGATATTTTCACGGCTATTGACCGATATTGTCTGGCAATGAAAGAACTGAGCAGCAATTAGGAACGATGGTCACTCAACAGATACAAGGAAATAAGTTTGAATTGGATTGTTTGGCGATTAGATGTGGTCAGTGGAACGCACATCCATGTCCGGTTTCATGTACTCAAGTGCGTTATATTTGTCACGTGAGTTGTTTGGGGTAGGATGTATGTGAATTGGGGGACGCTTGCCACCCTCCCCCTTCCCCCGGATCCAGAATTAAAAAAAATGTTAAAATAATATTTTACAAATTTCTTCACTCTCCCTGCTCAATTGACAAGCATCAAAATCTACAGTTCACCACAAGAAAAATAAATATGTAAAAATTTTCCATGTATTAATATTCATTTTACACGTTTTTAACACAATTTCGGTGTTTCAGAGAAGTTCAGAGAAGCTGTAGTAAACACATAAACCATTTATCTCTTCATCCAAACATTTGTAAAGGTGGCATGAGTCATTGTGTAAGAGAATACTTCTATATAACTGTTTTTGTAGACATCAGTCAAATGGCAATTGATCGAACTTGATTACATTCCAAAAGTATGCAAAGCAAAATCGAGAATATAGAACTTTCGCCCTTCTACAGATTTTATAAAAAATATGGGGCATTGTTTAGTCCATCATTCGTTAGAAGTTGTAAAAATTCAAAAAACTATAGTCATGCTATAAGTGCAACACAAAGTCCCCTTATAGCCAAATATGATCATGCTTTCTGGGCCAGCATCCCCTGTATAATATTGACTACTATTTTTGCAAGTGCCTCATCCTGGAGACGCCAATGTTCTTGTTGCATATCTCATGCTCCTGGTTTTGCTAGGATTATGATCTTATGTACGTCTTATATTTTCTATAAATAAGGATCATCGTTTGAAAGATGACAGCTTGATGATAGAGTAATGTAAGTCGTTGATCTGGTATTAATTTCAGTAATGTATGTATGTATTCAAGATTTAAATTGAGAGAGGTTATGTAATTTTAAACATTAACAGCGCAATTGTTTGAGTGAAAAGAGAGAATTTATTTAGAATTTTGAGTGTTTAAGATAAATTGATATTTGGCAACATTATTTTTTGTAGATTGATATTACTATATTTTCCTTAAACACCGATTTCAATAGATTGGTAGGTAAATTCAATTCCAATACTAATTCATGATTCTAACATTTTTTTTCCTCCTTTTATGGATATTTCGAATAGTTACAAAAATATTATAATTAAATTCCAATCTGGTCCAGTAGGTACAGTTTGATATTTGTAAAATGAAGAAAGAGTGGTTACAATATTTCTAAGATAATATTTAAAAAAAAATCACTTGTTTTGTTACCTTGAAAATTTATATTATATGCTATACAATAAGTTTATTTAGACGTAAACATAGTCTTGGCTTGTTAAGCACCCAAGTTACGATACGCCTCGAACCCTAAATAAAACACAAAATCTTAAATGAAAACGATTCAAAAGATATCGAACAATTTATAACATAATAAATGTAGCGATAAATATCACTGTGAGAGTCATCTTTAGAAATAAAAAAATATATAATATAATTATTCTATAATAATTCAATCTTAATAAAGCCATTCACATGATGAGATATTGTAGAAACTTTGGTATTTTCTTGAATTTCTTGGGGAGTTCAACAGTTAATCAAGGTATTAAGTGGGTGTGGGAGATAAAATATCATGTGGAAAAGTCTATTCATATGAATGTTGTACTCCGGTATTATTAATATAAAGGAAGGATTTGAATGCGTGACTAATTTATTCGGTGACATTTTTATAAATGATGGTTGGTATTCATGAAACCGGTGTGAAGTTATGAAATAGCTGGACAACTTCATCATGCGAGGTTTTATACGCGATGAGATTGCTGCGGCACGTTATGTTGAAGCACGTCAATTAGTAAATAACCATTGATGGATTTTGTAACTAATGTTTTCAAAAATAAAAGATATCAACATGATTATTCTGAAGTTATTTCTGGAGTTTACGTCACATATTCTTTGATGCTTTCATAATTTAAAAATGTAAATGAATGTTTACTAAATCAAAAGATTAATAAATTATTATGTAACCAAAAAGTGGCGCGATCACTCGATATGTCTTTTGAGAATGATCAAAACCTTAGCATGGGAGGTATAGGAAATAATATCGAATTTAGCTAATAACTTTTAAAATAGCACACGTTGGTATTGTTTTCAATTTTTTTCCTGATAATATGTCCATATGTCTACCAGAAAAAAGTTTTTTGGTACACAAAGATTAGAACTCCATTTTAGCTCAAAATGACACGATTTTACTTGGCTGCCATAAGATAACATGGGGGAGAAAACTAAAATTATCTCAGAAACTAGACACGAGAAGTGTTTAATTTTTTCAGGGATTGTGTATGGCGTGATTATCAATAAGTACACAAAATATTATGAAGATCTGAGACTATGACTTCGAGTGATCGCGCCACCTTAAATTTAATATCCTTTAATATACTTTAAATGTAATTTAAACGGATCAATACCAACAGGATGAGGCTTTGCCGATGACAGTTTAAGTTTGAGACAAGAAAATAGAACGATTGAATATTTGTTATGAAATTTTGAAATTGATTTTAATAACGAAACATGCAACTCAATATTTGAACTAGAATTTCAAAATCATTTGAAAATTGAAGTTGAAAATTTTTGAACATTTAATGTTCGAAAGAAGTATTATCCCTCTCCCTCTCTATTTTAACTACAGCTGATGTTTTCCATAAACACTGTACTCCAAAAAATTATTGTTAATTGCGTTGTGGTATAGCTAGATAACTATAAACAAAGATCATTGCGATATTCCTTCCCAAAAGTTTGAACATAATATTGGATGTTGTTCAAATATAAGCTAAAATAAAATGTTTTTTGCTGGAATAACAATGCGTTACCATTATTGTTGTCTATTGTCAAATAAACTATAAAGAATGTTTGAGGCACCTCTAAATCACCGAATCAAATCAACCCCATCCCTCCATCCCAACCCCATCAGGTCAACCCCCAAAACATTTCTATTAAATATCAATTACACCCCACCCCTTCATCCCACCCCCTCCCCATGACTTGTAATGGTCAGTATGAAGGATTGGGCCGGTGGACCTCATGCTGAGTTAGTTAAGATGTGGACCGCATGGGGAGCTCCTCTACGAAGATGCCGCCACTTTGTGATGCTGGAGTCACACTTCTAGAGATGAGAGGCGTGAAGAAGAGTTGAAATGTGACTCGACTAATGCGTGATGAAGATGTCGGGATACAGCGGGATGCTGGACGATCTTTGAACACCTGTGCGCGATCAAGAAATTCATTGGCGGATTGGGAAGCTGGGTATTTAAGGGGCCCCCTGTCCCAAAAATATAATAACAATTACGTCTTAAAAAAGGGCAGTAAAATGAATCTAAACCCCAAAAGCTTACGATAAAATCGTACAAATTTGCAGAAGAGTCGATTAGATATTTACTAAAACAGTAAAAATTCCAACAAATTTAAAGTACTATAGATTCACTACAATTTGAATACGTTTACTTTCTAACAGACACCGTAATTACACTCAAAATTTCGCAAAATTCACTTTACTCGAGAATCCATTAGGCAACATATTATATTTTACATTTATAAGTTGTCCCCCCAATAAAATAATCCCTTCCAATTTATTTTATAGCTTCTATTTTACTCCTTTTGGCTACCCTTTTTTGTGTGTTTACGTCCTACCGTTGGCCGTAAAGTAGGATTAAAAATATATTTTCTCTCGGTATTTAATCCTGCAGTCACATAAAAAATTCCATTTAATTTCACTATAAAAATAATCATTGAACCATATTTATCTTAATGACGTCTACAAAAATCAGTAAAAAGCCAAATCGGACACTTGCTAATTTATACTATTATCAAGTCGTATCTATCATAATTTTCAAGAAACGATTAAGGTACCTATATATATTTTTATACACGTATTATTAGATCATTTGCAGAGGTCATATAATTTCATGCTTGTCAGAGTACTAAAAATATGTGGTTTGGTTCGCATAAAAAATTATTCATTTTGATAATGTTGTTCCTACATAAAATATAAATGAGACACAGTTCTAAGAATGCTCTCTGGTAACGTCTCGGTTTTAATTAAGTTACCTCCCCCCCCCCCCCCCCTTATGACACAATAACACCTGGAAATGACCACGTGCTGGGTTTTCGCGCCCCCTCATTGAAATTCAGTTAATAGAATTCCCAGCCTGTTGACCCTGAATGGTCATCTTTTACCTTCACCGACATCGGGGTTGTGAGATGTGAATTATAGCATTGAGTGATGAATTTAGTCCTCTTAAATTACCATTCTACACAATTTCATTCAATATATTTATGCCCGCATTCTCTAATTCGTATACATTCTAAATATAAATTATTATTTAAAAATGAATAATGTGATCAAAAGTCAACAAATTCATAAAAATCACACGTTTCGTAATTTATAAATCTCAAATTAATTCAATTTGTCTTTATTTTTGCTTACAATACAAAAAATTGTGATATTCAGGCATATAGCCTGAATTATTAATCTTCCGATTTTTTGTACCTATAAAAAAATTTAAAATATTGTAAAAAAACCCTTTTGAGAATAGCAAAAATATATTTCAACTATCAAAACTTATTTTTTAACAAATTGTAATTAAGATTTGTTACAGTTAAAGTTACCGTTACTTCTAACCTTTGTTTAATAAACCAATCATAATTCAAAATTATACGAGTCTGAATTTATTTTCCACAACATTTCCAGGTAAAACAAAAATCAATTTCCGCCCAATTGAGGTCTATAATAAATTTTCTCGCCTGTTTCGTGTCCCATCTATGCGGTTTGAACTAATTTTCATTTAACAACAGAGAGGATGCCGTCGTATCTCATTCTTCTGGCAAACAAGAAATAGATTAACAACAATCCAACAGACCCCATGTTGTTTTTACGTTAGCCATACCTTTTTTAAGATCCATTCTTTTTGCCGACCAACCCTGGGGTGTTTTGGAACTCAATTATCAAACTAGGTTTACCGAAAAGAGATTTTCTACTATAATACGTGGAGGCCCGTTCACATCTAAATGGCAATGGCTCAGTTAGTTTTATGTCTATAAACACACACAAATTCAGAAACTTGTGAATAATTTTCGTTTGAAAAAAAATTGTTTGAGAAATTAAAGAATATTGTAGGAAAAATTGTAATGTGGACTATCTGACTTCTGCATATGGTATGTACAATGAGTAATTGTGGTATTTTGGCCTGTATAGTTATAGAATCAAGATGCAGAATTAAGATTTTTTCCAAACGTAAATAATTATTTCAATGTAGAAATAAAATGGACACAATTTGGTCAATAATAACATGTACATGCACATGCACATGATATAGTTTTGAATAAAATATTTCTGCAGAAATATTTAAATCAAAACTAAATATTTATTTATCTCTAAATGAAATGAGCCATTTTAATAATCATTGTGTAGCACATAATTTATTAATAGAAATTGAAACCTTTGCATGGAAAAGTATTATTTATTAAACACCATGAAACATTAGTCACATTTTCAATCGACAGTGTTACTTTCTGTACCTCGAGAGAAAATCCACATAAAAATGTGCCATTTCTTGAGGATATTTATCAAAACTGTTATATTAAATTAAGTCATCGAACCTGAAGAACTTGTTTCGTGTACTTTCAACAATATTTAATAATTATTATCAATACATCAATAAATGGAACCTTTTTATATAGACTCATTCCTCTCTCTCATGATACAAATGGTACTAATTCTTTACACTCACAAAAAATACAGTTCTTCAAAGTAAAAAACCATTATCGTTTCTCTTTTTCTTCCTGCGCTAGCACTCTAATGCGACCACCGAAAACACACCTTGTTTTCTAAATCATCTCCAAAACCGAATCCTATAATTGATTGCTAAAGGTTGCACGGTGATAATTTGATTCTGTTTTCGGTCGTTAGACGTCGGGTCTTTGCGGTACGAAATGGCTTCATTGAAATAGCTGCAAATTACAGGGTATCTAAATCACTACGGTCTCGTTTTTAATAACGGACTTGGAGTAAATAATCTAACCCAGAGCTCAAATACGATTTGATGGACGGAGTTATCTGTTGGTTGGCTGCAGACATAATTATGAAGATGTCGTTAATGAAGATGTGGCTAGTTCTGTTTTAGAGCTCATTAAGGGTGTAAAAACTTGAACTTTTGGTCTGGTATTCAAAATGACATATGAGAGTAATAAGCGACATTATCATTATGCATCTTAATGTACTAAGAAGAATTTTAATGTCTTTGAGACATCAAGACTTTTATTTTAATTTTTTTGAACCACAGATTTAATTTTTAGATTTTTGATTACCTCCTTTTTAGTCTAAAATTTTAATCGGTTGCGTTTTTCTTCAACATTTTGAAGTTTGAGCTATTTTTACCCTGTTTTAAAACCCACAACAAGCTACTAAATTATAACAGGACACGAAGAAAATCACTAATAAACTGTTTATAAAATTTAATCAGACCAGTGTTGAATCCAGACATTTTTCTCGGGAGGGGCACTTGAATAGTTGGGGGTGGCATATTTTTTTGGTACTTTTTGGATGTTGGTGTTTCGGGGGGGGGGGGGGGGTAGAGTTAATTTATGAATAATGCTTGTAGTTGTACAAAGCACAAAGCAATTATTATACGTAATATATTTTGAAAAGTCACAGTGGAAAACAGGGGGTTCGGGGGCGTTGCCCCCGAGAAATTTTTTGATCAAGGTAATTCGTTTAGGTACAATTTTGAATCACAGTGTATAGCATTTTTGGGGAATTATAAATTGCAAATTATCCAAAAATGGTCTAAGATATTTATGAATAAGGTAATTTATTGAATGTATCAGGATATGCATGTCCGGGGCGCATAGCCCCGGAAATGTTTTGGATTTTAACTTATTTCTAACCGTTTTGGAAGGTTTTTGACATGATCCGTCTATTTTTACGTGTTTTTTTCACATATTATTTTGAAGGTATTTTGAATAGGTATTTGTGCCGGGGGGGGGGGGGGGGGGGCACATGCATATGCATACCTCGGGGGGGGGGGGGGCACTGCCCCCCCCCCCCGAGTTATGCCTGGATTCAACACTGAATCAGACCGTCATAGAGAAATATAGAAAATTTTATAATATTAGTTGAATAATCGTCCTTATTCTCTCTAAGAAAACTGTCTAACAATACCAGACACAGCTCTCGCGTTTCTATAACAAATCTGCATAACATTCACACCCCCGATCGTCACCTAATTCCCCATGAACAATCGACCGTGTATTGACCCTGTCTCATACACTATAGTGGGTGTTTTACATTACCCTCGTGACACTTGCCAACATTTCAATCAATGCGCACGCTAAGTTCACGTTAGTGCAGGGGCAGTATTACACCCCGTACAGGGGGGGGGGGGGGGGGGCACACGCCCCCGTGATTAATCAAGACCATGTGATCACGCGGGTTAAATACTCTGATAGCGGCTTGGACATGTGCAGGTTATTATTATAGCGTATTTTTGTGATTTGCGTTAGTTGAAAGTATAATTTTTTTGGATGATTAACGATTTTAGAACTGAAGATATGAGGGAATTAATTTAAATATTTTAGTGAATTATCGTTATTATTTTTAGGCTAGTTCAAGTTGTATGATCTCTGATAAAATGTACACATGATCAGTCTGTTTCTCTACTTGCCTATTTTGCTTTCAAAAAGAGTGCAAAACTATGGTCCGTCGGAAATATTTGGGCCTAAACTCGTGAATAATTTATTTAAAATTTCGCAAACTTACTCCTAAAGCTGCATTTGGGTTGTAATATCGAAAATTTGACATTACGAACCATGAGGGCGACATTGTTTTACTTTCTCAATATTACATAGATTTTGTTCGACTTGGATATTATAAGGGCAGTAGAATTGTTACTCTACATCTAGGAATATTCAAAAGTATTTATTTGCTCGAAGATCACTGACATGTTATCAAATGACGAACTTGAGCAAGCATGACTTTGATCAAAAGTTAATAACGAACATAATAATACAAATTTACTGAATTGCAACCCTAAGTTGGTATTTTAACTATTAGTTATGTTTAAAATATCGATTTATTGGTTTACACTGTTACGAATCCAAAAGATAAAGTAAAATGTCTGCAAAATCGTTAAATTCGCTGGCTCTGCGTTACCTTCTATTATGGATTAGTGCTTTAACATTATCAATTTATTTTTATATGTGTAAAATAAGATAGTGATTTTTTAGAATTAGTAATAGTACATTTCAAGAGGACGTATCATTAAAACTAATTTTATAAGTTACCCTTGTAATTCCAAAATTTGCGGCAAAAATGAAATAGTTGTTTTGATCGTGACATATTCTTACTTAAATTGCCAAAAAATTACAAAACGGTCTGTAAAATTGGGCTTTAGATTATGATAATCCTAATAAGCCATCACTTTACCTAATTGAGTTGAAAAATTTATTTTTTCTCCTAATTTAATTTGAGAGCGTGCTTGTACCCTATCTTAATATTTAATACCATACCCATGGCAATAAAAAATTTCGTTTCACCTCTGCACAGTTGTACCAACCTAATCATGAAGTGTACATGCAACTACCTCGTTTACAGGCTCATGTCGAATATGAAATTACTGCTCATTCTTTTCGACTGGGTTGGGGAAAGAAAGGAATCGAGAACAATTAATAAACCATTGGTTTTACATATTTTGTCATGAATACTTTTAGTAAGAGTTGAACATGAGAAGTTTCTTTATGAGTTTCATCGTGTTGTTTTCTTGAGACGCTGGAGGCATTGAAAAGTATAATTTTACGTTTTACCCTTTTTTATTATAAATATTTTGGAACACATTTATTGTTCATAATTAAATATGGTTTTCATATTAATGGATTTTTTAACAAGGCGAACACCCAAGTATATTTTGTGGGTCAAGTAAGCAAATTTGTTTCTTAAAATTAATATAAATTCTAGCATAGTATTGCTATACAGACAGTGTGTGCTATTATTTAATTATTACGGCATTTTTCGATTACAAATAGCAAAAATTATGAAATTATGAAAATAACGAAGTTGTTTAAAATTAGGGAAAACAGATTTAGTTCCAAAGAAAACAACTTTGCTACTACATCATTTCTTATAGTCCGAAATTGAACAACATTATATGATAATATGCTTGATGCTAAAGGTACTAAGTGCACTTTCTAAACTTTATTATACTTAAACACGTTTACTTGGAAAATAAAAGCTGACAGTACATTATTAGTAATTAAGAGTTCAAAATTAGTCAAAGTACTGTGTCAAAATTTATGTGTTTTTACTTGTAACTCGAGATAATAAAGCGAATGCACACAAAAGTCTCCATATGTCCCTGATATTTCAGGGGATTTACAGCTTATAAGCTTTAAAGTCACGAAAGTTTGACCATTCAGTATATTTTAACTCAGTAAATACCTAACTTTTAACTTTTTTTATAAAGGCTGTAAAATCACATGAATTTACCAAGAAATGTCGTAATTCCTTGTTGATTCTATTCCCCTTCACCAGATAGACACTTAGTAACTATTTGTGTTTTTATTATTTAGCTGTTTTGTTGTGTAGCTTGCAAAAAAATAATTAAAATCCAATAATAAAATACCTGTAAACTTTTGAACATTGATTTCACAAAGATGTAGCCATTCACTAACTATATATTCACTATATATAACACTATATATTCACTAACTATAAAGATATCACTATGACACGCTAATAAGGTTCATAACAACAGGTGTTCACTTTACACGACGTAAAAATAAAACTCACTTAAAATTATTTCCACACATTCCAACATCTAAATCATCTTTCTCGCTGCAACCAACATAGACAATCATCTAATTAATATAAAATCCAACTCAAACCTTTACAACAAATATATATCTTTGGATTCAACATGATTAGTATCGTATACCTTTTGAAACGGTGTTATGGAAGACCATAATATGTATGATAATTTATTACCTAACTTGCCGTATATGAATTATGACGAAGGGCCATTTTCATAAGGTCAACTATGGGGGGGCAAATATTTTTCAGATGGTTGCCGGTTGCCATGTATATAGACGTTTTTTAACACCTCTTGAGAACGTCTGTAAGGAAAAACTGATTTACATATTTATCATCTTAGTTGTGGTGAGGTGGGTGGATTGGAAATTAAATTGTTCAGACGGCTTTTTCGAAATGAATTGTGGTCTGACGTTTTTTTTGCCCCCACTGTTGATCTCTTAATTGTAACGTTTTTTAAAAGGTGTCGTAATTAGCCTCTGGTCGTTTAGAGGTGTACGAATCGGATGTGTTTAATATATATATGTACCATGCAATTATAGAGATATTGAATATAGTTTAGTATTTTTAATAAATTATGCTAGTTGAATGTAGTGGCGTGACAGCTATGGAATTTCAATAAGTTTACTATATAATTTAGAAATTGCTATTTGAGTCGCTACTTCTGCAATTGCACTGCAAAGCTAGAACACAGAAATAATGGAACTGTTCAACAAGTTATAGTGTGTGCTTGGATTATTTGACTCAATACTATCAACATGACTTCAGACATCTCGAAACTAAAACACAAGACACAATCCTTTTGGCAATTACAGTGAGGTTATTGTAACTTATTACAAGGTGTACTTAGGTTTGGACGATTTGGCTCAAAATTATTAAAATCTGTTTTCTTGTTATTGATGGAAATTATAAGAAAACAATAAATTGGTACAGCTAAGGAAAGCAGACGGGAGTCTAATTATATGAGTCTTGAGATGAGTTCAAAAAATATAAGAATCTTTTTTGTAAATACACTAGTCAATTGGAAAGATATTACTTCAATATTTGTGGATTTCAGTCAATTTACAATTTAGAGTTTGATTAAATGGCACTAAAATGTGCAACGCAAAATCGAGAAAATGGACTTCTGGCTGTCTGCTTCTGAAAGATTGGCTAAAACATGATATTAATACGAGGCAAGGAATTGTTCCGCGTTGAAAATGTTATAGTTTCATTTCGATTCGTGGAATGCCAATAGTGAGAATCAGACCTTATCACTAAACCTCCATATTTATTGATTTTGATTTTTCTCACCCCCTGATTTCTACCTCTAACCACCCCCAGGTCTATATTCATCAGCAGCGAGCATTTTACGTATGGTAGTGAGTAATTAATCGAAGCACTATCTACCCTCCCAATCAAAGGAATTAGTTTTTAATCGCTGTTTAATAATTATTATCGTCTGGCAGCTGGCAGTGGTTCGACGCAAATCGAACATCTTGTTTTGAAAGTTTCACACGCGCGTAATGGCTCGCGCAATATTACGAGCATTACGCTTCCAGGTTAAGAGGGTTGGATACGTCCACATGCGTAGTTGATGCAACACAAGGCGCGTAATGGCTCGCGCAATGTTACGAGCATTACGCTGCCAGGTTAAGAGGGTTGGATACGTCCACATGCGTAGTTGATGCAACACAATTGGCGCGTAATGGCTCGCGCAATGTTACGAGCATTACGCTGCCAGGTTAAGAGGGTTGGATACGTCCACATGCGTAGTTGATGCAACACAATTGGCGCGTAATGGCTCGCGCAATGTTACGAGCATTACGCTGCCAGGTTAAGAGGGTTGGATACGTCCACATGCGTAGTTGATGCAACACAAGGCGCGTAATGGCTCGCGCAATGTTACGAGCATTACGCTGCCAGGTTAAGAGGGTTGGAAACGTCCACATGCGTAGTTGATGCAACACAATTGGCGCGTAATGGCTCGCGCAATGTTACGAGCATTACGCTGCCAGGTTAAGAGGGTTGGATACGTCCACATGCGTAGTTGATGCAACACAAGGCGCGTAATGGCTCGCGCAATGTTACGAGCATTACGCTTCCAGGTTAAGAGGGTTGGATACGTCCACATGCGTAGTTGATGCAACACAATTGGCGCGTAATGGCTCGCGCAATGTTACGAGCATAACGCTGCCAGGTTAAGAGGGTTGGATACGTCCACATGCGTAGTTGATGCAACACAATTGGCGCGTAATGGCTCGCGCAATGTTACGAGCATAACGCTGCCAGGTTAAGAGGGTTGGATACGTCCACATGCGTAGTTGATGCAACACAATTGGCGCGTAATGGCTCGCGCAATGTTACGAGCATAACGCTGCCAGGTTAAGAGGGTTGGATACGTCCACATGCGTAGTTGATGCAACACAAGGCGCGTAATGGCTCGCGCAATGTTACGAGCATTACGCTTCCAGGTTAAGAGGGTTGGATACGTCCACATGCGTAGTTGATGCAACACAATTGGCGCGTAATGGCTCGCGCAATGTTACGAGCATAACGCTGCCAGGTTAAGAGGGTTGGATACGTCCACATGCGTAGTTGATGCAACACAAGGCGCGTAATGGCTCGCGCAATGTTACGAGCATTACGCTGCCAGGTTAAGAGGGTTGGATACGTCCACATGCGTAGTTGATGCAACACAAGGCGCGTAATGGCTCGCGCAATGTTACGAGCATTACGCTTCCAGGTTAAGAGGGTTGGATACGTCCACATGCGTAGTTGATGCAACACAAGGCGCGTAATGGCTCGCGCAATGTTACGAGCATTACGCTGCCAGGTTAAGAGGGTTGGATACGTCCACATGCGTAGTTGATGCAACACAAGGCGCGTAATGGCTCGCGCAATGTTACGAGCATTACGCTTCCAGGTTAAGAGGGTTGGATACGTCCACATGCGTAGTTAATGCAACACAATTGGCGCGTAATGGCTCGCGCAATGTTACGAGCATAACGCTGCCAGGTTAAGAGGGTTGGATACGTCTACATGCGTAGTTGATGCAACACAATTGGCGCGTAATGGCTCGCGCAATGTTACGAGCATAACGCTGCCAGGTTAAGAGGGTTGGATACGTCTACATGCGTAGTTTAGTCATCACAAGGACTTACGTTTCTTATGACGGAAGTGGCATGAGTAAGAGAGTGGGACGTTTCAAGCATTAAAATCAATCCTTCGGTAATTTTAAAATTTTATCGAACGATTTTATGTTCAATTGGATGATTTTGGACGGTTGGTACATTCTTATTACACGTTTTACTTTTTTTTTTCTTGTAATAGTCCTTTTCTAACTTTATTATTATTTATTTTAAAATGTACATACATACAGAGGTACACTTACCGGTAGCGAGTATAAGGCAAGCCCCGTAACACATGTGACTTATTTCAGGAAGTGTCCTGGTTGTATTTAGAATTAATTTTAATTATGTTAAAGTTCTTTCAATTTTTCGATGCCATGTAAACTTAGTATTTTTTGAATAAAAGTTAGTAGGTATACTATTTTATGAATTACTATAATTATGCTTGTTTTTATTTTTGTTTTATCTACTTATTTAAAGAATCATCTGGTAGATGTAATTTGGATTTTTTTTTTTTTTTTTTTTTTTAATGGGTTGGGTTAATATGTAAACCCCATAAAAAACACTCCGTGTAAAAATACCAGCCAAGTCTCTTCAACTACAAAAAAATAGAAGAAATCTAAAAATTCAGCACTGAAAAGTAGTGATATCAAAAAATGTGCCAAGTCAAAACTTCATTTTAAAAATAAAAATATACTTGGCGCATCGTGTAGGTATATAAACAGTAAAGAATATGCCGAAAATCAAATGCACCTTATTATATAGTATACCTATAATGCCCTTAAAAACGATGCGCCAAGTATATTTTTATTTTTAAAATGAAGTTTTGACTTGGCCTATTTTTTGATATCACTACTTTTCAGTGCTGAATTTTTAGATTTCTTCTATTTTTTTGTAGTTGAAGAGACTTGGCTGGTATTTTTACACGGAGTGTTTTTTATGGGGATATCACTAGTTTTCTTAGTTTATTTACACAACTTTTAACACATATCGGAGCAACAATGACTAATTTCTTTAAAAAAATAGGCCACTTTCGAATTGGTTACTACGAAAAAATGTGTTTGGTGCTAAATATAAGCTTATTTTGATATTCCATGAAGAATTGCGAAAGCATTGTTCCGATAGGTCCAGCCGTTTTCGAGATATGGCATCACTTCCGGTTTTCATAATGGCGGCTGAAATTACAGCCACCTAGATTTATTTCTATAAATGTTATGTATCATTATAAGCCTTCTGAATTTGTAGTTATTGTAGTAAGAGGTGATTCAAGTCTGATTCTTCATTTTTATGACGTCATTTCCGGTTTCGGTAATAGTAAATGTATATTTTGACTATTGATATTCCATAAAGATGACCGTCTGAATCATTTGGCGATAGTTTTATTCCGATCGGTGTAGTCGTTTTCGAGATATGACGTCACTTCCGGTTTCAAAATGGCGCCTTCCGGTTGGTTTTATAAAAAGGCACCTCAGACGCCAAAAGTGCACATGTGGTAAAAATTTCAAGTCGATCGGTTAAGCCGCTTAGGCTGTGGCGGTGACAGCGGTGTTTCGTGATATCATCATCATCATCATCAGATGGAGATAGGTTTTAAAAGGGGTGTAATTTCACTGTTTTCACGGCCCTCTAGCCCACAAATGGCATTACCTATTGTTCCCAAATTTAGTATATGTTGTCAGGTGGGCCATAGCTCGAAATTAAGTTATTTCGCAACAATGTGAGATTTTTCAATTTTGAGATCCAGTAGGCCGAAAATGCCATGTTGCTTACAGTAAATAAAAGTAGTTGGTCTGCTCCTCAGTTTATATAGGCATTTACGGTATGTTGAGTGAGTGTGAGTGTACAGTACGACTTGGCTGGGTGGAGCGACCGCTTCACTAGATATATAAGAACTCCAGGGCAAATACTTTTATTTGATATTTTTTAACACACTATAAATATTTGGTATATTACTAAATATGAGTATAGTCAAAATTCATCAAACCATCAAATTGAAATGCATTAAGATTTGTTTTAAATGTTCCTAAAAAATGTAGGTCAGCTGTAAAATAATAAGGAATGGCACCTGATTCATTAGACGATTATTATTTATAATTATCATATCAAGTCAACACAATATGAATTGTGTCTGAAGGTTAAAATCGTCTAATGTAAACAGAAAAAAAATATGTTTTTACTAGACATTTTAAATGACAGAAAAAACACTGTTCCTAAATTTGTAACCCCGTTTCACTAAAATATCGACAAAAACAGAAAAAATACAACAAACAAATTGATCCAAAAAAATCTTGGTAGCTATTCTCTGAAGCGAGTCCCACGGTCTTAAAGCCCGGTCTTGTTCATGGCAATACCTACATCTTAATCGACCATTGTTACCCCTATATTAGTCGCTAGTCTGATTAACCGACGACAGATGCAGGGTTAAAGTGCATAAGATCACGTGATAATTACACACGTACTGACCTTAAGTATGTGATGAGACTTATAATTACATTTTACACGGTTATTATATGAGGATGTCAGGTTTTAGACCCAGTCCTTAGTTTGATTGGTATTTGTTTAATTTCTTTTTTATGAGACGAAGTACAGGAGTTAGGAAATTGGAGTGTTAATTTTTGGCCATCTGCGGATTTTGATGACAATACAAAAACATTTCGTATCTGTCTCATGTGGCGTAGACCTTTCCCGATTGAGTTTTATTTTATGTGTTTTTTTCTTAATTCTAGAGAAAGATTATGGGAAGGTTTACACCATTGGGAAGGTCACGATTGCTTCCTTCCCACCGTTGATCCTTACTTTTTTCATCATCATCTCCCAAGAATTTTCATAATTCACTCTTCTACATTAGCATAATTTCATGCGATATAAACAACATATTACAAATTGATATTTGAAGCTATAATTTAAATCACCAAGCTACGGAACAGGTATGGCTGAGAGGTAACGCTCTGAACTTGTATTCCGGAGGCCCTGGTTCGATTCCCGCGGCCGTCCTTCCTGACTTGGGTTTTTTCGTGGTTTTCCCTCAGTCGACAGGCAAATGCTGGGAAGGTACCCTTACTAATAGGCCACGACCGCCTCCTTCCCACCTTACATCCTTACCTACTCTTCACCATCATCTCCCAATCATCCTCATAATCATTCATCCGTCGCCATTAGCCTCGCTGCAGAACAGTGCGACGTTAAGCTCCAGACAAAAAAATGGCAACTATTAATTTTTATGGAACTGCATACAACTTTTAAACTTAAAAATTATTTAAAATCCCAAAATCATAGCATGATGTTCTTATCCATATTGATGTATAAGAATGTTTGTTACGAACAATAAAAGATGGTATTTATCTTGTATTAAAATAATATGCTGATGTTATTCTTAATTTGAATATTATAAATTGTCATTTGACCTCGTCACCTCCGACACATTTTTTAATGGTAGTAATTTGTAATAGACGCTGCTCTAATGAAGCGATCCTATTTAACAATCTCATTAATTTAATACTCAATGTTGAGACTCGGACAGAATTAAGATCTTTCTTGATGTATGCAAATGGACAAGAAGATAAAGACAGTTGAAGTGTGAAGATGATGAGAAGATAGGGTGGTGGGGGAGGGGGGGGGGGGAAGGGAGGTCAAACTTGGTTGCATTCTTTATTATTGTCAGGGAGTCACGTTTATAAATGGGAGTTGGTGATTTGATCTTGAAAGTTATCTTATGTTATTGTTAAGATTTTAATATAAGTCCTGCCGAATGTACTAAAAAAATCAATAATTATTACTTATCATTAAAATGCATCCCCATAAAACACTTTGTGCAAAAACATCAGTCTCTTATCAAATGAAGTTAGCACTGAAAAGTGCTGACATCCAAAAGGGGATAATCAACATGATATCATTACCAATAATAAAATTGCTTTCATACCAAGGTAGAACATAAGTCTCGGCGTACTGTACTATAAGTATTTTTAAACAACAAACATAATTTATATCTTACATTTATTTAGTATTTATTTTTGCTTAGACTGCAATTACCTACAACAACAAAAAATAGTTAAGACGTAAAACGTAATTTAGAAATGTAAATATAAGCCTTCAATTATATAACATAAAAGAAATTGTCACATTCAAATATTCTTCGTGCCCTCTTCACCGCAAGTCTTGTCATCCCCCTACCCCTATAAGGATCACAGCATCTGTTACCATAGCAATTTAGGTCTTGTTTCTCTTCGCATCAAAACGCTATTCGTATTCCAGAGACGTCGTGAGAATAAGTGAAGCGACGCCTTCTAAAAGTGTGTAGCTCTCTTCTTTTTATATGAAACCACCGCCCTCTCTGCCGCATAGAAGATACAGAGTCAGGGGATTTCAGGAAGGCGGTGTACGAATTCGACGCAACATTTTTATGGCGGTGACAATGGCGGTTATACACATCTTGGACACTTCTTGTAGCGAGAAATGGAAATATGGTAATCTTTTTTGTAGACTTTTTGAATGAATAAGTATTTTGGAATGAAGTTCGTGGAAGGTTAGCTTAGGAGGGTGTTAAGGAAGAATTTGTCATTTTATACCTTATAGTTATTTCAATGGCATTCTAAAATGCATGCATTATTTATTTTAAGTTGACAAGAAATATATTTAATTGCTCTATTTGTAAAACAAAATACAATAAGCCATCATTATTTTAAAATAATTAAATAAATTAATAAAGTCACGTTATTTTTGTATGATGATTAATGAAAACGGGCATTAATTTAATTCGAATCATCAATTGTCTAAAATATTTTAATAACGTTGAAAACAAATTGAAAGTGTTAACAAACTTTAGTTAGAATAAGTTTTATGTCAAGTGTTAAAGAATATGAAATTTAGTTGAAGAAAATGGTTACGTGTCCTGTAAAAGCAACTAAACCACCCCCAACCCCAAACCGGGTCGAAAAGACATGATTTGACGATTCTCACCACGTATCTTAGAGGAAAGAAGGGGGGATGATACAACCAATCTTCACGAATTCAGTTTTTATCCCCCCCCCCCCCCACTCGGGCACAGTTTTTCCGCAGGGATGGATTTTTGTGTTTTATGCTTCTCGGAAAATTTGTCTCAATCCAACCATGTATCTTCTTTGCAGTGCGTGATGGGTAGAATCCTGCTTTAACAACACTGTGAGCATATGGCCTACAGAGGAGTTTCGCTCATCACGAATTTATCTCTTTCTTCTGTTATCGTATTTTTATTGCGATTGAGAGAATTTTCTTCAGTGTATTTTTCATTTGGTTATTTCTTATACTGTTTTTGGTATTCAGAGGCAAATCACAAAATAATATATTTTGATGCGGTTTTTGGATTGTTCTTTTATACTGTTTTATTGATGGCAACAGAGAATGCTGTTACTGTATTTATGATGCACCAGATATGTAAATGTTCACACTTTTGAGGATGAAAGAACTATTAAGGATATTCTGGACCATTTTACCATGAGATTGAATCTTGCTACAATTGTTAGTAAATTATTTGTATATTTGATTACCTCAATTTTGTGTGTCTAATTTTAAATTTTTGATTTGCACTTACTTAAAAATATTGTCAACAATGAAATATAACAACCCTTCATAAAATGTTTTGCAGATTAGACAATAGAGAAACAGATAAGTACAAGTCATTTCGGTACTATCTTATTACCGAGAACTATATTTTTCTGGGTAAACGAATCCTCAAGGTGCATTTGCAATTTTGGACATCCATTCGCAAAGTTCGTGTGAAAAACCTGCGCGTTGGCAAAAGATAGCAATCTGTTACCAACATAAAATAAATGATGGCTACTTTATTTTGGGAAAAAAATGTATAACTTATTTTAATAATTGAATAAAATATCCTTGGTTTTTCTACATTACATCCGATACAATCTGCATAGGAAGTTGTTCATGAAACTGGTGGTCCCATGCGGAGAACGTATGGCAGGTGTGAAATGGGTTAGAGAGGGTTTACCGACATCATAATTATCTGAGAGATTAGTGAACCAATTTCAAGACCTTCTTACACTATATCCATAAAAATTTTGTTTATTGGAACATTTTGGCTTTTTAATCGAATTCTGAGTTTGAGAATGTACCTAGAAATCAGTTGATATCAAAATTATGACATGATCATCTCAAAATAAGGTATTCTGCATTTACACATGTTTCTGGGTTATGCTTTTCCAATTTAATATTTCTTTATTTAAATTTTTTTGAGGTTAATTTTAATATCTGGTATCTTATTTGAATTTGTATAAAAATGTTTTGATCCTTTTTAATTTTGAGATTGAGATATAAAGAATTAAGTCTTCTAAAGACGTATTCTCATGTATAATTTTCGTACAAGCTATAAAAAATTCAGTTTATTTTTCAAAAACTATTTTTAAAATTAATAGAATATTAGATTGAATTTTAGATGGGCTATAGTGTAATACTGCTTCTTTTTATGAATCAAACATTTTTTGTCATGCTCCAAATTTCAATCTTTCCCCAAAACATAGTAGTATAAAGATTTGCTGTCAGTTTTCAAGATAATAATTTTTCGATTATCGGCGTCTTTTTTATTTTTCAAAAGATGATTTCATTAATATTTTCACGTGTGTAGTAACATCAAAAAAGAGTTAATTACTAGTGAAGGTTTTGACATCAGAAAGTGTTAGTAATTCGAAAGGTAGCTTGAAATATAAATTGTTTTTTGTTACGGCCGTTAGATGGGATCTGTTTTTTAAATATTGATATATTCGTTTCAATATTGTATAGAAGAGCCAAAGATAATTAACTATTTTTTTCTATGTTCAAGTCCTAAAACTCATCTGTGGTAAGAATTATTAGTGACATGATAATTAGATGAAGAGGCCAGCGGCGGACAGGCAAAGTAAGAATCGATGATATTTTTATTATTGGTCAGGTGTTTCTTTTTCTCTCTTCGCGTTTGTGTTTTTCGGTTTGACGGCAAAGCACACCGCGGCGTCTGTTATATAATTGATGAGATTCTATGACGTTTTTATTTAGGTATTGTGAAGATAGAATTGCGCGTCGTTGTTTGATGGTTTCATTTCTATGTTTGATGGTCTGCACATAAAGTATGTCTACTTTGGAATGAGAAATTAGGAATAATTCGTAATGCGCTTTCTTGCTTACATTCCTCTTGCTTTTGACAAATTTTGTTGTTGCTTTGCTTTTGATCAGTTTTGACATAACTTTAATTAGGTAAATTAAAATGTTTTTTAAAATTTTGCCATTTTATATGGCATTTTATTTGATAAATTACATTAATTTCCTATTTTCTTGTGCATTCCTATTTTTTAAGTTTGACTCCATGATTTACTGATTTTTTTATACACCCTCAAAGGGTTTCCCCAATCCGGAATCAAATGCACCAAAACGACACTATAAAAAAAATATATAGAGTCGAAATTTAAGCCATGTGCCAACATTTTAAATACGAGTACGTTCATAAACACATATTATTTGTTTACATTTGCAATTGTTTATCTTGTCGTATGGTATGGTGTGGGTTGTCCTATGTCGTATGTTAAATGGCCTTATCAATTTTTATTAAAGTTTTGTTATAAAAATTTGTGGCATTCTCAATTTTTACTTAAAGTCTTAGCCATTTTAACAAAACACCCACTTCGGGCTACAAAACCATTTTACTCGGGGTAGGTAAATAGTTACCCCGTAACAAATAACCCCATAACCCTTCAAACTCACTTTACCCTCACAAAAATGTTAATTAATTTTCGTCTACACCTTGTCAAGTGTTCCAAGAATAGAAGATTTAATTTTCATTGGCTGAGAGAAAAAAAGCTTGAAGAATGTAGGTACACACATTTTGATAGTAGGGAGATAATAGCAATTCATTATTAGGTGCGGGTATTTTTTATTTTATTTTTTATCCTTTTGTTGTTATTTATTTTTACTCCGTGATTCAATTATTGTGGCTTGCAGGTGTCGGGACTTCACGCTATTGTTGTGTCCGAGTAGGTAGAAAGTCGGCCGTTACTCTGATAGTGATACTTAAGGAGGGATGAGCAATTTAATCACGGTCTTATGGAAATTTCTACAAATTTGCAAAGAATTTTGAATTTCTAGAAGGCCTTGTTACCATGGCATCACAATTTTAAATGTAAAACTGCACTTTTCAGATGGAAAAACGTAACAATATAGCAGTAACACCCTCATAGCTCGGTAAAACATCCACGAAGGTACACATTTAAAAATGTTATAATAAAATATTGCATCTGATACATGCTTTAGTAGTTTTTAAAAAAATTATATACGTGGGAAAGCAGCCAAATACGCTCTTAAAAATATCAGCATGTCTTTTTCCGTATGGTCGCAATGTTAAACTGAGAAAAAAAACTGTAACTTTGAAGCGAGTTCACGTTGACCACTTTTTCTCGCCATATTATGATGCAGAGCTTAAAAATCTATTTATATGCGAAATTTGAACGATTTCTATACATTTATAAGTGAAATTCGCAGATCCCTCCTTTAGATAGTTTCCATACCATTTTCATCAACTATCGACCAGTGTCCATTAAACTTTTTTTTAATTATTGCTTAAAAGATGTAATACGGTGACTAGTAAATAAATATAATAAATTCGGGGCATTTTGACTTGAATGTTTTAAATACCTATAATTTATAATACAAATTAATAAGTTTAAATAGCATACATCTAAGACAGTATTATGAAATTTCCTTACATCTCAGGTGATAACAGAACTGCACATTTAAATGATTTTGTCACTGGGAGATTCGAGCCCATGACCTGAGGATTGCTGGTCGATGAGCTAGGAGCTACGACCAATGACAGCTACGTTGAGTCTTTTATATTTTAAGATTTTATTATACAAATTATATTGTTTGTAGTTATTATCATTTCTACATTTCTCATCTTTCAAAAATCGAATATTTAAAATTTTATAGAAAAGTCAACACATTTGTATATAGAATACCCTTATTCTAGATCCCCTTTTAAGTTTGAAACTGAAGGTTTTATACCTACATACAAATTGAAAGATTCGAATTTTTTATTTTGTTGGTGAACTAAAAACGTATTGAGAAACTTGTATAAAGACATTATAGCGCAATATTCAATCCTTTCTAATTATAAAAATTAAATTAAATTTTAAAAGCATCGATATTTTAAATGCCTCGAATCTACGCACCCCCTATCCACACCCAACTCCAAACGTTCCAAAAATTGTCATCGATATTTGAATTACAAGGCTTCCTGTAGGTATCTACTTCGTCAACGATCAGACGTCGCAAAGTTCAGATGGCCGTGAAAATATTTCAAAATAATTAGGGCCAATATTTTCCAATTTTAGAACGTTTTAGACTATTGTTCAAATGTATCCAAATATAGTGATTTTACCATGTCAATTTTTCTCAAGTAACATACCAGTATTAACTCCACAATAATGGCTATTCTCTATAAACTATCAATATGGTGTTACCAGTTACCAAGACAACGTTATTGTTATGATTAATGATCCGTAGCCAATAGGCAGTGGAAAAACTACTTTTTATCTATGCCTTCGGATCTAATTAAACAAATTAAAGACGCTCCAACTAACACTTCCAGCCACGTCAAAACAGTTATCTACTTTACCGACCTAGAGAGAAAATTTAATACAAAACGTCCGCCCATTTTAAATGAATAATAGATAGAATAGATGTGTTTTTTCTTTGTATTATTTCTTATGTTTTAGCTTTAGCGGCTCTATACAATGACATATGATATGATAAATAGGAGGAGTATATCTGATTTGGTGTTTTGTATAATATAGGATGGATAATGATGGGTTTGTACATTTGTATAGTTCAGTTTCTCTAAGAATTCTGATTCGGGACATCCGATTGAATGTATTGTTAAGCTCCACAATTGTGGGTTCCGATTATTGATAACTCCCTATTCGTTGATCCAATACTCTTGAAATTGTTTTACGGACGTGTTAAAGAGGAGGAGTAAATGTTGGATGGAATGTTGCGATTGGTTGATTTAAATATACGTGTGTAGGTTTGTTCTTTAACGGATAAATCATGTATTTTTATTAAATATTCTATAATTTCCTTGGATTTATTACGGGTGGGTTTCTGCGCTGCTTCGATTCAAAGTTTGCCGCGCTTTCGGAGATGGAATTCCAGAGCCTCTTGGATAAGGAGGATATTGGTGGGAATGTTGTGGGGGGAATAGAATCTACATAAATATGATACATTTTTTGGGATTTGTAAGTGTTATCAGATTGTTCGTTTCCATAGTTCATGAAGTCCGGAGTCTTTTTGCTTCTAATAAACCGTAATAAACATACATAGTTTAATAAAAATGTTAAAAGTTGATAATTATATTTATGTTATTCTTCTTTTCTCGTTGTACATGTGGTACCTACCTACCGTTCTTATACTTCTGGGTTTCAATGTACAATAAATGGTTCAATTAAAATTTGTTTAAAAGCCTACGAATAGAATAATTAATTTGCTCCAGATGTTAACTTTCGAAAACTTAAAAGCTGTTCAAATGCTGTCATTTACTCTGAGAGGTGCCAGGTTCCAAACCATCCATAAAATAAACTATCATGAAACAATTCTGGATTTGCTAGGAGTAAATTTTTTTTCTACTAACCTTTTCACTCAAGACTATTTTTTAAAGCTAAATTAATTAATTTTCTATAAATCTATTTCTATTTTCAGCTTTATCGCTTCGTTTTAATTTTGACAATATTTCAGAATCAATTTCATGTTTTCTGAGAAAAGCATTTTTACGGACTGTTGTTTTAAACTTAAAATTATTGCATATAAAACCGATCCAAAGAAAAACAACTTTTACTCAATTAGCAAGTTCATAAACAAAATTTCATGTATGGTCAATCATTCCCTCCCACTACAAAACTCCAAAAGTCATATTTCCCAAAGCCACCCCTCATCGCCTCTCCCAAATGTTCCACCACCTCCATCTCACCTAAACTCCCGTCCATGTAATGAAGCCATCAGACTGACATGCTCAGGTTACACATAATAACGAGTCAATTGACGCCTCCCCCCCCCCTCCCCCAGTCACGTGATCGCTACACTAGCGCTCTCTAATCACGGCTAGGTGTTATCAGATGCCACATGCGGACGGCCAGACACGGAACTAAATTGAAAATCAGATGGGCTTTATTGCCGGTGATTCGGGAGAATATGGTAATTTTGATTCATTTGAATTGTTATTCGTTTGTGAATATATTTTAGGGGATTACCAGTGAAAATGTTGTGGAAGAAGATATATGACATGGCTAATGGGTTTTTGCATGAATAAGATATTTAAGGTTATGAGTAGCCAAGCAGAGCTTGTATAGGCTTAGAAGAGCTAATCTGTAAATTTATACATTGCAAAATTAAAATAATGTTTTAATTATTTAAAATCTGTAAAATCTGAATGTGGGGTATTGAGGGAAATTGGATGGGGGTGATTTCCCTGCTCAATAACATCAAAAAACTAAAGGGGAAATTGCAAAATATGTTTTTTGTAATTGTATCCATCAAAAATTGTAAAGAATAGGTACATTAAAAAAGTGCAACAAAATTTTGTATATAGCAACAAAATATTATAAGATAATGATGGAAAATTTAGATGGTGTTTTGGAGGTAACCTGCGAAATAAAAACGCCATTCGAGAGAGATGTATTCACGTTGTCAAATGAAGTCGAAGTGCTTCAGTCTTCGTGTATAGGTCAGATACTCGGACTCGCAAGAGTTGTATGGCAACCCAACCTGCTGATTAAGAATGCGTCCCGATAGCTTAATGGTTAAAGCATAGGGCCGGTAACCCGAAGGATCTGGGTTCGATTCCCAGTCGGGGTGCGCGTTTTTATTTCGCAGGTTACCTCCAAAATATTATAAATTTTGTAAAAACTTCATTTAACTAAATTCAAAGTTGTTCAAAATTTCACATTTCTGTGGGTCTAAACCCTCGTCCCCTATGTTCATCAATAAGATTTAACATGTTTACAGAAAAGTTGTAAACACACAAATATAAATACAACTCAATAAACCAGCATAAAAAGATTAGCTACATTATTTTTTTTAACAGAAGACATCATAATCCATCAAAATAACTAATTGATACATGATATAAATTATCCATTGCACTGTCTTAACATGAACAAAATAATACCTACACTGCAAGCCTTTGATCTCAATCAATTGTTCTTCCAATCTTCTATCATTTTCTCTTGGCTTGAATCACGAACGGTCCGAGTTCGACACCTCTCCACGGCACTCTTAATAGAGCAATCCACATGGCAATTGCGTGCTGCTAACTAGCCAGGGGTGCATGCATGGCGCTAGTGTGTGTGCAATTGGGGTGGGTGTTTGTAAATTCTTACGAGGGGCAAACATGCAAGCTGAACAGGATCATGCTAACTTAACATCGGTGGAAGTCAGGGGTGTGCGAAATTATTATTGGAATCTTCATTTTGGATGTGTGAATTTCATTTAAAACTGATTATTCGCTCATTTTTTTGTTTCTCATTACATAGAACGAATAACGGATAAGGCAATATTTTTTCTTGAAAGCTGCATTACTTTCCTGTTTATTTAGAAAGATATCTAATCAACGATAGCTTGGTTTCACCGGAAAATAAATTTTTAGTTTATTCTCCGCTTTACTGATGGATAGTTTGAAGAAACGCTTTCGTCAATGTCGTCCAGCATTTTCATAGCTGCTTATCAGCTTAGCATTTTCTATTAATACGAATTATATTACACTGATCAACTAACATTTTTCTATTTTTCTCTTTCCAATCATGACTTTTTTCTTTAAATTCTTCAACCCTGTACTCGATTCCAGATACCAACATTCTGATTAAAGGTATTTCTCTTTGATTTACTCAGTCAAGAGACAAATGTTGGGAAGGTTCCTCACCATTTGGTCCCGACCACCTCCTTACCAACATCCACAATAACATTTCTTTCTTCGTCAACCGTAAATAAGTCCAGTTTACACAAACAAGCTAAACATATTGTGTTGATCAAACCCTTGCTTATAGTCACTTTGGCGACGATGGAGTTATAGATTGACGACAAAATGTTGATTGTGTGGAATAATGATTTTGTACACCCCCGCCATCACGTGACCAAGGGGCTGTGAAATGAACATTTCAATTCAATACGACGTCGTGAGGTTGGCAGCGACGCCTCGGAATCACGGCTTTCTCGATCATTATACACCGACGTCGGCGTCTCAGTCGAGCTTCACGCCGGCCGGTCAAGCAGTTCATCGTATAACATGACGATTAATTCTTAACCCCCCCCCCCCCCCCCCCCCCCCCCCCCCTCACCACATTACATACTTCCATGCATTGAGAGGGAAGCAAATATTTTGAGGAACTTGTGGGGCCAAACATTTAGGGGATCAGTTCACAAAATTGTGTTCAAAGAAAAATAAGTACGTATAGCTATATCTACCTAGTACAGAAATTAACAGATAATACTTTTTGTAAATCTTGCATAAGTTAATAGAAAAGATTGATCCAGACCCACTGTTAAAACCACATTGGCGATTTTTTGGCGATTTTAAATTGGAATGAAGAACATTTTTTTCTATAAACCACATGAAATATGAAAAAAATAATGTAGACAGCTTCAAGAAAATAAAAAGTATGATTGATGTAATTGTTGATAACCTACAATTAATTAAATGGTCATTCGAAAGGTTTTGCATAAACTAATAGTGCCTTTCTAAGTATTTGTAGCTTGGCACTGTCCGCAATTAGGCCAATTTTGACAGATAATAATTAATATGATGATTATTTGGGGAGAATGTTGATAGATGATGACGGTGGGACGGAGGTGGTCGTGGCCTATTAGGAGGGAACCTTCCCATCACTTGCCGCCCGACTGAGGGAAACCAAGAACACCTCTTTCAGAAAGCTGCTGGAATCGAACCTGGGCATCCGAGTGCAAGTCAAGACCAGCTGAGCCAACTTGCTCAATCGCTCATTGTTGTGTAAAAGTAACATCGGGCCAGCAACTGCATTCTCGAAGCCACCTTGAGACTGTCATATTTTTAATTAATTTATCAAAACTGCTTTTCACTCACGCAGTAATTAGTCACGGTTGCCCCCCCCCCCCTACTGCCCCCCCCCCCCTTCACCTACCCAGCCGAACACATTATTTAGCCCATTGTCAAAAGCGATATACGTATCCTGAAAACCATCACAAGCCATAAAAATGTTCTGATATGGAACAAAAACTTGAACGGTGTGAACGGGTGGGTCATAAACCAAATAAAGACATTTTCCAGCAACGTGAGATTTTTAATAAAATAAGTAACAGAATATTGAACCACATAAATGAATTGGGAAAAAATATAATTATGGAAATTGTTGTTAAGGTAGCACAACTGATATCTCATATCTTCCAAATAAGCCTATTTTTGGCAGAGGTATCAATAATCACTATTTACACGATACTGTGAAATATGAACAACTTCTTGTGTTTTGAGATATTGTAGTTATAAATTCCTATTTTTAACATGTAGTCATTTGGGGGCCATTAAAATCATGACGATTTCCATGCTATTAATTCGAGTTTTGAATTTTACTGAGGTTCAACGTTTTTAAAAAAAAAAATGATTTCTTGATAGATAGTTGGACATTCTATTAAGAAAAAAATTGAAAATAATACCAACGTGTGCTATTTGAAAAGTTATCAACCAAAAACTAAATGATTTCCCTATACCTCCTGTGATACAGTTTTGTTCATTCTCGGAAGGCAATAAATTGAAACCTCGCTATACGACAGGGGTTGCAAGTTCAATGACATTTTATGATTCATTTATACTTAAATATAGTTGAAACGTAGGAAAACGTTTTCTGAACTTGTAATTTCAAGATTTTTTTTGTATATGTATAACGAAGGTACTACCTTAATAGAATTATAAAATTTGTAAAGTTTTGAAGACATCCGTAAAATAAGCTAAAAATTGAATTTTGCTTATAATAATTTATTTAATAAATAATACATTAATGAAAATTATTTGTGAATGTTATGAATAATACAAAAGGTCTCGAGCCATGTGAAACTTTTCGTCCGTGTTCACAATTTTTTGCACATCTCTTCAAAAATTAATTTAATTATCTATCAATTTGAAGGCGGTGAAGAGAAGAGGGATCTAGACACGAAAACATTTTTTATACAAACCTAATCAAGTGTTTATGAAATCAAAATATAATAACTCCAAATTATATTTTTATAATAAATTATATTCTCATTCGATTATCCTGGACGTAGGTCACGACATTGTGTTTCCCTGGGATGATTCTATTCCATCTGACAGACCAAGGTGCGTGCTATGATGGAGCCATCTTGACTTGTCAGTTCTGCCCCTAGAGCGTTCGTTAATTACCCGGCTATTCGTTCAAACATGGAGGTGTTAGAGGCGCGTTTACACTGACTTTAGTGACTATAAGGCGCGTTCACAATGGCTGTAGTGACTATAAGGTGCGTTCACTTCTGCCCCTAGAGCGTTCGTTAATTACCCGGCTATTCGTTCAAACATGGAGGTGTTAGAGGCGCGTTCACACTGACTTTAGTGACTATAAGGCGCGTTCACAATGGCTGTAGTGACTATAAGGCACGTTCACAATGGCTGTAGTGACTATAAGGCGCGTTCACTTCTGCTCCTAGAGCATTCGTTAATTACCCGGCTATTCGTTCAAACATGGAGGTGTTAGAGGCGCGTTCGCACTGGCTGTAGTGACTATAAGGCGCGTTCACACGGGCTGTAGTGACTATAAGGCGCGTTCACAATGGCTGTAGTGACTATAAGGTGCGTTCACTTCTGCTCCTAGAGCATTCGTTAATTACCCGGCTATTCGTTCAAACATGGAGGTGTTAGAGGCGCGTTCGCACTGGCTGTAGTGACTATAAGGCGCGTTCACACGGGCTGTAGTGACTATAAGGCGCGTTCACAATGGCTGTAGTGACTATAAGGTGCGTTCACTTCTGCTCCTAGAGCATTCGTTAATTACCCGGCTATTCGTTCAAACATGGAGGTGTTAGAGGCGCGTTCGCACTGGCTGTAGTGACTATAAGTTGCGTTCACACTGGCTGTACTATAAGGCGCGTTCACACTGGCTGTAGTGACTAGATGTCGCGTTCACACTGGCTGTAGTGAGTATAAGGCGCGTTCACACTGGCGGTAGTGACTATAAGGTGCGTTCACACTGACTTTACTGACTATAAGGCGCGTTCACACTGACTTTAGTGACTATAAGTCGAGTTCACTCTGGCTTTAGTGACTATAAGTAGCGTTCACACTGACTTTAGCGACTATAAGGCGCGTTCACACTGACTTTAGTGACTATAAGTCGAGTTCACACTGAATTTAGTGACTATAAGTCGAGTTCACTCTGGCTTTAGTGACTTAAAGTCGCGTTCATACTGGCTGTAGTGACTATAAGTCGAGTTCACATTGGATGTAGTGACTATAAGGCGCGTTCACACTGGCTGTATAGTGACTATAAGACGCGTTCACACAGGCTGTAGTGACTATAAGGCGCGTTCACTTCTGCTCCTAGAGCGTTCGTTATTTACCCGGTTCAAACATGGAAAAACTCCAAATTAAAATCACTTTTAGATATTAAATATCTCGGTAGGTAATCATTTGTTTAAAGATTCTCATAATTTCACATATGAATGTAACAAGTAATTAATTAATAATATATTGAAGTCAGAAGCTCTGTTATTACAAAAACAAATAAAAGTGATCGAAATTTTTTTTTTTTTTACTTATTCGTGTACAATAATTTCGTTCACTGAATGTTTAGGTAATTTGGGAGGTTGATGACAAATTTAAATGTATGATATTTTATGATAGATATCAATTATATGAAAATTATTCAGTTATTATTTAAATGATATAATTACGGAGATGTAATTTCACACCAAATTTTACCCCCAGGCGGCTCACATTGACAAAATAACACAAATTAAACTAACACCATGAATTTATTGATCAAATCATCACCAGAGGAAGTTTGCATAATTCAGAGACCGAAAACAAAATTTGCAACAACTTAATACTATCTAAAATTATAAATCATACCCTTAGGCAAATAATTATGTTATTTATAAAAGTCATATATAAGTTCGTTAAAATATCTTTATTAAAATTAATACTCGGAATTAGTTGAATTTAAAAGATGCACTATTAAGAATTTTCCAGAAATTAATAACATAATTTTTCTAACCATAATTATAAACCTTGTCAAATCATTTTAAACCATAACGAGCCCACATATCAAATTATTCCAAAAACTTTTCAAAACTAAATTATTATAATTTCATAACTATACCCTTCAAAATTAATTTATTCCAATCTAAATCTATCCGTATTTTTATCATAATTGAGATCACAACGGCATGTTTAGTTTATTATCAGTGAACAAGTTTTGGATTTTGATCTCATATGAACGCTCTAGCCGTGTTGTGTGCGTGTTATATCAATTTGTATGCCTGCCATCCCAATTACAGATTGAGTTTTTGTCTTGGCCAGGAATTTAATTTTCGTTTAAGACAAAGGTAGTTAGTTGATTTCTATATAGAGTCATGGACAAGGAAAGTTATGTGTGTTCTGTGATGAATGATGGAGACATGGTTTATGAACTATGAAGAGAAAGGTATTTATCGGTATTAGAACGGTATTAATTGATTTGTTATCGTAATTGGATGTATGACGTATTCTATAGCAGTTTTGACTCCTAGACAAAATTTAAAATGTGTTTAAAATATGTATCTGGATACCTACTATTTAAATATTTCGACAAGTTTCTGAAAAAGGTATTGATATGGGTTTTTTTTTCGTTTAATCATGCTATTGTCCCCCATCTTTTACTTACCAGTAAATAATGAATCACTTTCATTTTGAGAACGAAAGAATCGGTTAATTTCAAATTTATTATATATTTTGTAAATACGCAAAGGGACGAATTTATTTCCCAAAAATGTCTCATAATATTTGGGTTCCGGTGACTGTGTTAAAAAATAAACTTAATGTTGACAGAATAAACATTTCAAACTTATAATATATTTTGTAAATACGCAAAGGGACGAATTTATTTCCCAAAAATGTCTCATAATATTTGGGTTCCGGTGAATGTGTTAAAAAATAAACTTAATGTTGACAGAATAAAGAATCTTTACACCCAGAGATTACCTTGTCCAGCAGTATACGCAACATAATTGCGTGCTCTCCGAAGCCTGTATCGGGTCCGGTGGAAAACTATTAGGCATTACAGCGCTGCCTAAAGCCATCCTAACTCTTCAAACCCATCCAATGAACAGGTTCTAACTTCGAGAACTCTATAATGTATGCAAGCAGGAGACTGAGTGAATTACCTGCTACCCTAAACATGATTCAATTAATTCAAGGAGATGAGTATTATTATGTTGAATTTTAAAAGAGATGTATGGAAAGAGACTCCCAAATTGATGCTGGAATTAATGTCTTTATTAGTTAGGTGAGAGGTTTTGGCATAGCAATTTTGTTTGGATGATTGAAATGTGTTTGGGAAATTGAGAGGAGTTGATTGGAAAGTAGCAAATTTTAAGAGTTAATTGAGACATACTTTAGGTTAATTTGTTTTTGAAAAATTGTTGGATGAACCACTTTGTGAGAGAAAAAACAGAGGATGCAGTCTATAAAGGATACGAGATTATTATGAAATATTTCTTGAAACAATTAATGATTTAGTGGTGTTTGTCGCAAATATTTGGAGCTAGAATAATGGAACTTGTTTATGATATAGTTAAGGGTGAAAATTGGGAAGAGGAGATCGTGGCCTATGGGGAACTTGCCCAGCATTTGGGTTCAACTAATTGGGAAATCACAAACATCTTGGGTCAGAAACAATGGCAGTGAGAATCGAACTCCAGACCAATTTCCAGTTCAAGTACAAAGCAATTTACTTACTGAGCCAACTTGATTCGTCTAAATGATATACTACTTATGATAAATGTTAAAATGCTGTTAGATATGCAAATTTTAAATTTTTGTGTATAGATAACTTGATTGTCTGTTTGAGGATTGTGAGGATGATTAGGAGTTAAATTTTACTTTCGACTGAAACCGCGGAAACTATAGCAAAGAAAATCTAACTCTGACACATACATCAAACAAAAATCTTCTTACATTTATATTCTTAGCAATGTAATAAGAGAATGATAAAAAATAAATGAAGCCTTAATACGAGTCTGTAAAATTTATTATCTCCCAAATAACAGCATTCCATGGCATTGTCGTTTTTTCCATGTGTCCGAGATATTTGCCACGGTCTCTTTTGCTTCTTTGAGCTGTCACAATTCGCCACGGACGAGTTTGTGGGAACATGTTAATAGTTATTATAACTCGCAGTTAGCTTTCATACAAACTTGACCAGAGTTTGATATCTCTTTTAAAAAACTCAATTTTAACAACTTAATTCAAGATGCTGAATGGAAATTAGAATTGGAGCCCTAATAGTGATTTTATTTATGAGAGTTAGTACTCATAATTACATATTTTTGGTGATTTCATTGTTTTTAATTATTTGGTCTGATATTAAATTTATAACCTAATAAATAATGTATTTTTTACCTTATTCTTTGTCATGAATTCTTTTCAAGATTCTGATTTTTTTTTGTCTACGAGTAATTTATAAAAGAAATTATTCTTTTGTGAAGTTTCGGACCGGTTTCATCGCATTCAATATCTGTGTAATAATTGGGTGTAGATTTCAGTTGAATGGCCGATAATTTGAGCCATTCTCGTGAGATTTTGTTAAATTGGAACGCCTTTACAGGACAATAGTTTTCCGGTATCTTTTCATAGGTTTTTGATAGTGATTTTTTGGTAGAATAAAGTTTAAAGAATTATATTCTGATGGTCATTAGAATAATAATGAAAGAAACTAAAAAATTAGCTTGACCTGAAAAATACAATTACATTGTTTTCAATGTGGGATTCAAACACCCGTAAAAATATGTTTTCTGTGAAAAAAAAAAAAATCTTGAAAAATCGTTGGAATAAATTTAATCTATAGAGAAAATCACTTTATTGACGGCTGTCCTTTTTTTAAAAAGGTTGACCACTTGGATCCAGCGTACTATACAATCAAAATTATTAACGTTAAACTATTAATTACAAATCTATTATAAGCTAAAATAGGAACAATGAATATTACAAATTGGTTTGTCTATAAAAAATTAAAAAAAAAAATACAAATGTATAAACATTATAAAAAAAAATTATGTTGACCAAATTCAATATGTTTTCTATTTGCTTAGGCAATTGAATCATATTTCAAATAATGTTGTATTACTGCACTGATGAATCAGGATGATTGGGAGATGATATGATGAATACATGACACATCACTAATCGATTTCGGATGAACTTCGCGTAGATGGTCTCTCGATAAAACTAGCTCCCAAATTATGATTAAGTCTTTCTCTAAATTTCTAAAAGTTTCCTACGATCCACGAATAGTAATTATGGAAATGTCCAGCATTTTACTCAGGTAAGAACTGGCCTTTTGGACAAGCACACGTGTATTTTAATAACCTAATTTAATTCATAACAACCTTATTTTTATAATAATTAAGTTTCAAATTTGACAGGACACACACTATCGATTAGCATGTATCATAATATACATGGTAGAAAAAAATAATATGTTAAATTAATTACATAATTTTAAAATTATTATCATATAGATACAATATGTGCGCCTCTAGAGTGAAGATTTTCTGACAAGCTCGCTAAAATAACTTAATTCTCGTAATTTATCATATTATATACATGTGAAATTTCGTAAAAATCTTAAAGACATGTCATTATATGTTATTCATAATGTAGCAAGGAGCACGTGTATGAATTTTAATGTTGTACTAGACATTCATATATTATTTTAATTACTTAATTTTGATTTCGTATGCTGTACTTTTTATGCACTTTTTTCTGCATTAAATCTCTTCAAGTTAAGTGGTTCGGTTAATTATTTCAGAGTTTGGTAATTAAATGAAGGAACGTGGTGTAATTAGATGAACTATATCTATGGCAAGATGCACGTACCCCTCTAGATGTTTGTTGCTTTGTAATATGACTTTACAGCTGGCAATTTAATGTCTAATCGAGTCGTAAAGGATTATTCGTTGAATTGTATTATTTTTCAGTAGCTAATGACCACTATGTGTGATGTCATTATTATTTTTATAGCGTTTGGAGTGTGAGATTTAATTAAATTTTTATCTGTTTATCTGAAATAGTTGTGAAGTAATGCTTTTGAAAGGAAGATAAGGTAAAATGAAATTAAAACATCTAGATTAATATGTATGGAAATTATTTATATTTAAATTATATATTTAATTGAAGAAAATTATATTCATAAAGATGTTGATAGGCAAACAACTTCACACTAGTCACTTTTAATTCAAAATAACAGTTCTCATTTACATAATAAAAAAACCTTATGGCACCATCTATAGTTTAGAGATTTTATTATCGTATTTTGATTCTGTCTAAGATTTAGATCATTGCTAAATTACGGTAAATTTCCGATACGTCATTAAAGATGATCTAAGACGGCGTTTCGATCTACTAAATAAAACCCTAATAACTTTTCCATTTTAATATCATAAAATATCTTATCGATCTTGTAAAAAATCTATTCATTTGCCTCGGGGATTTCTTTGACTAAATATAAAGACCAGGTGTGATTTGTTGGCAAAATTTAACAACCAAATAGAGCTAGTTATAAACCTGAAGTTTAGGCCGAGAAAGAAGAAGTTTTAATATGGGAGGAGCAAAATTTTAAATAATAAACGTATTTTAACATGCGGAACTTTTCCCTTAATGCAACAACTTTAAACTACTTCTTCAAACATTTATTTAAACAATTTTTCAATTTAACAAAAATATGTTTGTATTGTAGCAATAAGAAAGATGATAACGAAAATATTATATGAACACTCTTTTGGACACTTTTTGATCACCATATACATTCTTACGAAGAATTAAAATAAAGTCTTGGCAATTGATGAAAACTGTAATATTTTTCGATCACAACATTGTTCACCCCTGGAATTATAAACATAATAACACCTTCATGACTAAAGATTCTTATATTTAATTTGATTTCCATTCGAAAGGCGTAATATTTTTCTCTCCACTACTCATGCACGAGTCGTGAATGCAATAAGTTACGCTAAAAACGTTTAATTATAGACCTCGGTCAATTAAGCACCAGCCAGCCTCGTTACTTCATACTACTGGCAAAGATAAGCTGTAAGACGTGTTCAAATGAACAACCAGACGAGATATGTAGCAGATAGGGTTAACCTCATGGAGTAAGTTAAAGTTCAGATAATGTTGGGTCAAGTATGTATAAAGACAAATCTAACATTGGGTCGAGTCTACACATTGGAGGAAGATGGCATTTGATCCCCTCTCCGGAAATACAAAATTGCTGGGAAATTTAAAAAAATATATAATTTTGACAAATTGAAACTGTTTTCAATAAAAGTTAGTCATTTTATAACTCTGGTTTATAGAGACTACTTATTGTATTGTTGTATTTTTATAGTTAACAGCTTAATGGAAAAAAATCACATCTGAAATAAAAAAAAATAATAAAAAAACATTTTTAAAAGAAATCAAATTTGTAATATTTTTATGAATTGTATTTTTTCAAGGTATAAAAAAATAGGTTTTTTGGTCATTTCATGACCAAATGTCATGCCCAAAACGCATCGAAATATTCAAATTGAGTTAAAATGAAAATTAGCCCGGGGCAATGCGCCCCGATCAAGCTGGGGTCCACCCTATACCCCACTGCTCTTTCAAAATGTGCCTCCCCCTGGCATAAATCTTGTATACGCTCACGCATCTGTTCACTAATCACATTCTTATGATTGATTAACTTCATAGTTGCCCCATACGTAAAGCTTGATCAATCATAATGTTTACATTTTGCATACTGCATTTCATCTTCTTATAGAGTCATGCACAAGTTTATGTACTGTAGTTTAAATTGTAAACTTCTAGACGTGATTTGAGCTACTTGAGTTTCATTCCTTGTCAACGTTCTCAATTAAACTAATTTATCTTCAGTATATCTTCGGATTATCTTTCTTATAAAACAGTCGAGTAGCAAAGTTACGAACAGCTTAAGCTTTTATAATCTTCTCCGCAACCGAATTAAATGCTCGGATAAAATATCCAATAAATTCATATTTAAATTAACGAAAAGTTTTTTTTTCTCGTGTTCAAAATGCGGGGACCAACGATTGAACTGTCACAGATACCCTGACAGTTCACAGCGAGAAAAAATAACACCTTATTTAAAGCTTACGATCATAAATTTGTGCCTTAGTCCGAGATTCTTTGTCGTATATAGTTGGGATTCGAGCGTATTAAAAAACAAATTGATACGTCCGTGTTAAAGAAAATTATGGGACAAGTATTTAAAGATTCGTTCTTCATAAGATTATTTTTCAAAATTAAATTAGTGTTCTTATACGGGTTATAAGTATTACGAATGGTTGGTAATGGCATATGAAATAAATAATTGGATTTTGTAAATTTATGATTTTATATATTTGAGTTTAAAAATAAGCTCAGGTAGCAAAAAACCTGACTAAGGTCTTTGATTGGTTGAATTTTAAGCACTATTATAGATTAAGTTGTGTGAGTGTGATTTTAATACATAATAGAAATCCTTTTCGAAAGAATTCGAAGTCGATTGTTGAGAACAACAATCGACCGACGTTTTATTAACGGCATACACATGTTATCGTAAATAGCTTCAAAGAAGAGCATTCGAGCCTTACGAGAAAAAAATTTAAAATCATTTTTTTTCGTAGTTCATATACCTAAAAATACATGTAAAAGTTAATTCAGTCATGTTTTACAAAATACCAAAAATTTGTATGCTATCTGTAGGATAACTCTTATATACGACTGTTTTCATTGGATGTTACCATGGTGTGTCTGCCCACCTTAGGCCTTCCAAATCATATTTTCAAACATGAGTCGTCTACAGATTGAAATAAAATAGTCAAAGATGTCCTCTTAATCAACTTCACAATAATGTTTGGCAAACAAATGATCGGCGAAAAATTAATTCTAGACACTTAATTCACCAAAAGGTGTCAGAAAATGGATAAAGTAAATTTCAATGTTGAATTGAATGATGTGCTATCCATGCCCTTCAGAAGTCAAATTTATTAATTTCAAACCCGAAAATTAACGATCAAACCGGCTTCCATACATCGGTGATAAAACTTTGAAGTCCACCTCCTCAAAATCAATCTATTTTCTACAATCATATGCTTTGTCATTTTACCAGGCCAAAGGTTTATCATAAATAATACATTTTCTCTTAACCATCTTTTTAACCAAACAATATGAAAAATCAATGGT
>OW203765.1:26021119-26053264 GCA_934045905.1 Leuctra nigra | reverse complement strand
TTTATTTCAAAATTATAGCTCTGTTAAGAGAAAAATACATTTATTTAAGTTAAAATCAAATTATAATTCTTTACGAAAAAAAACTATTAGTCAATAGAGGTCTATAATCGTAATTGATAATATACATTTCTCTGTAATGTTATAAAAATGTATCTTATATTTCGCTGTAATGTAAAGAAACTAAAGAAACTTCAATTTCCTATGCAGGAAACTTATCATATTTCCTCACTGTGTTCACTAAAACCATTTATGTAAAATGCGACATCTAAAAATAAAAAAATCAGAACAGAAACAATTTCAATCTCGTATCACATTGAACATAACATATTATTTCCCTTCATATCTCGTTTCAATGTAAATGTCGTAAATTTTAAATTATCTTTTTTTTTCATCGTTCCATGGAAGGGAACAAGAATGTTTATAGGTATACTCCCGTTGGTTATTTGAGGGGATTAAACTAAAACGAAAAACCAAAACCATGAATTCTATCTCTAAAATTGTTTAGCTCCAGGACAAACGTACACAATCATTGAATCTTTTGTTCTCATTCTCATATTAAACTTTAGAATAGAATCTTATCTGGTACTCTCTAAATAGTAATAAAATAATTAGTTTAGAACCCTGTGGAGCTAGCCAGAATTGATAAACACAGTTCCAAGAAATCAATACCCCAAAGAAAAGTTATTAAATTTATCTTATACCGATAAAAATCTTTTTCATTCTTAGAATCATTGAATTCTCGAAATGGCGTCCTTTATCCGATCGAAATTTATCCGAATCGAAATGGCCGCCTCGTGATGTTGATATATAGATATAAAGAAGCTGTAGAGAAGAATCAAGTATGTAATTTGTATGCTGCGGCTAGTTCGCAGGGACGCCGCTGTGTGTGTACAGCGCTACGTTACCGGAAGCGGAATTGCCTCATTGTATGATTTGTGGCCGCCATGATGCAGTTCAATGTTCATGGGATGAAAAGCAGAAGGAGGGAGAGAACGGGCTAAGAGAGGGTTTCTTTTGGCAATGTCGTTTTAAATTAAACTATCATCTGGGATGAAGATATATGTCTGGAGGGTTCTTTAAAATGAAATAGAAAAAGCTTGGTTTATCACATTTTCACTGCAGCGTTGTTTCTTATTATAAAATGTGTTTAAGGTTATGAATTACCTTAAATTTAGATGGTTGTAGGTATATGATTAAAAATACTCTTTATGTAAGAGAGAAGGGGAACATAATCAACATAAGAAGGCTCCATTTCTTCGGACTTTTAGTGTTAGTAATTCAGTTTATACAGACAAAAAGCTCAGCCAAATTTAGAATGTCATCTTGGCTTCATAAAAGTTGTAAAGAAATGGAGCATCTTGTGTGTATTTTACTCCCCATCGGGGTATCTTATTGAATAGTGCTACATCAATTGTGTTAAATGAACTTCGGGCTTTTTACCTCTGAGATACAGATTTGTAGGCTCATATCTCTCGCATTACTAAAGTTCAAATCATACAAAATTAAATGTACTAAATTTCATTATCAATCTCACATTATATACTTTAAGTCAACGCTCGTGTTTACAGTGCTTTTACTGAGACATAAAATCCCTATATCTAATGGTGAAAAATGCATTTCAGTACTTGAGGTACTTGATAAAAATTCTATGAAATGAATCTTCAAAGTTTCAACAAAAAACATCATTATTTTATTTCAAATAACCAATTGACACTTCAAAAAGTAATTCTATTTTTACTTCTAGTAAAGCTCCCCATGAAATGACAAGTGTCGCTTGGTTTTTTGCGCATCAAGAGTGAAGAATAAGCCCTTAGAATAAAATAAAGCAATCGTTCCCCGCACGGATAATCCCATTGCTTCCCCAAGCTGGGGGAAGGGGAATGGGGGATCAGAAAGAGGGGAGGTTACGAGGTGCTAGATCCCCTAATAATGGAATTGTTCTTTTCTCTTCTGCTCCACGAATATAGTGGTTTGTGGTTTTCTGCTTTATTTGATTTGTATTAGAATGCCTATAAACACTCTATAGACCTGGAAAAGGTGTAGGTACATTCGCAGCAGAGATAAAATAGGGACTAAGGAATTTACAATTTTTACAAAATTAAGGTATATGGTACAGAATTTTTTTTCACTTACAATTAAGGAATAGATTTAGTCTTCCGGTTGTAAGTTTTTGACCTATGTTAAATCATAGAGATGTTAAATAATACCAGCCGTATACCAGCGTTCAAAATACTTCGAATTGACTGGATAGTGGTAGAAATATTTTGAGATTTTTAATAAAATCAAGTTCGTAAAACGTTCAAAGTATTATATTATTAAAAACATAAAATCGATTGGAGATATTATTGTTTATATTTATTCTGCAGCCAAAAAATGGTTTTAAATATTTTATTTTTTGTCTTGACGTAGGCTAATCCTCTACAAATATGTGATTAATATTTTGTCGAATTTATCTTTCATTGCCATTCAATATTAGCACATGTAACATTTAATTTTCTCAAGAGCCATTTTTTTGTCAAAAATTGTTATTTTCCAATTCAACCCCCAGGGAGGAAAAACATGAGCAAGATTTGTATTCACCTCTCATTCTGATTGGCTTAGCGTCACACTCACACTCACACACACACACACACACACATGGCAATTCCATTCCGGTCGCTCCCAGATCTTCATTTATTTTTTATTTTTATAGCCGTTTGCCCGTTTTTCCGGCTGGCATTTTGCGCCCAAATTCAAACATATTGTCGTCTCCTCCTCATCGAAAGTAAATACATTCCATCAGGAAAGTCTGCTACACGGATGAGTTTCTTTTATTGTCGTCGCGGATGATTGCATCGTGGTTTCAATGACATCCCCCCCCCCCCACCCCCACCCTCATGACGTCAGAGAACCCCCCAACCACCCTCTGTTTGGTGACGATTCACAAGAACGAATCAAACGACTGTTCTAGTATTCGTTCGGTATGTTTCTCAAGTTTGTTCAAATTTTAAAATCCTGTATCCCATTCACTAACCTTGCTGTAGTTAGTTATTTTTGTATTGAACCAAAATGTAATTAAAATTAAAATTAAATCAAATGTATCACGTGTAGTTTTAGACCACAATACCAATAGAAGGGAAGTGAAATATACATAAAAAGGGTCCATCTTCACGTATTTAAAGCTTTCAAGCTTCTAAAGTCCAAATGCAAAAATGCTGGACCCATTTTTTTTTTTAAATATTAGCAAGCTAGCGGAGCGAGCGCCTCCACTTGAAACTTATGGCTCGAATCTCTTTTTTTGTTGTTTATCTGTGTTTTTTGCATTACATTTTAAACGAAGTAACGGATCTGGCCAATTTTTTCACAAATATTTCATTACTATCCAATGCAAGAGGCCAATGATTTCTAGCAAAATCGGCGTATTAATTCACCGGAAACTTGATTTGCAGTTTGTACTTAGCTATATGCAATATGAAAGAAATTCAACTCTGTGTGCCAATAAAACTGGAATTAACACCAAATTTTGCATGGTCATTGGTACCAGCGTTCTAAGTGTCTTACGACAAATCTGTAAAGAGTAGACACTATGACATTTGTATCCAATTAATTTGAAATGTCAAAATGTTACTATGATGACATTACATTTTCTTATCACTGCATATTTACATTTATATTCTGTGCTATACTTCTATTGCTTCTATCGTGGTAGAGATGGTACGTTCACAATTTCTGTAAAGCAAAATATTAAATCTTTATTGGACCGAATAACCGATCTGAATACTGTTTGTGAAAATATTGTGAAAAATTGATGTGATGGAAAATAAAACTTACACTGAAAAGCGAACTGAAAATAATCTAAATTGCTCTGATTTTATCAGATACTAGAACACTTTTTAATGCCTGTTTACATTTAAGCTGGGTCCACATAGGCCGTTTTTCCGTTTTGCGTTTTCCGTTTTTCTCTCTTGACCAATCACAAGCCTGCCGCACGCGGATTTTCTTATCGCCGCGCCGCATAAACTTCAACGAGGATTTTAAAAAAGACGCACGGCGGAAGTGACGTAAAACTTTTAATAACCAATCACGTACGACTACGTCACATGGTCAAATAACATGGCCGATCTGACACTAGATGCATTATTTTAAATTTACATACCTGTGAAGTATATTAGTCCGCCTAATTACTAACAAAAGGTCTGTTCGTTTACCCTGCCAAAAGCTACAGCAAACTGCCACAAACACACATCATCCAATCAGATCGTTCCTCTGTAGTTTGTGACAGTTTGCTGTAGCTTTTGGCAGGGTAAACGAACAGACCTAAACTGTCACTGACAGATATAATGTTGAATGAACAATTTTGTTTGCCACGGCCTCCTGACATCTCGAAAGTACTATTTAAACAAGGCTGTGATCAGGTGCTTACAAACGTTCTTGTAGAAGACGCAAAACGCAAAACGCTCTATGTGGACAGTCCTACTAAAAACGGCGATATTCAAAGAGTAAAAACGGAAAACGCAAAACGGAAAAACGGCCTATGTGGACCCAGCTTTAGAGCTCTGAGAGATAAGGGTCAAGTGATCAGTTAACTTTATACTTTGGCCGAGGAAAACTATTTTTACTTTCGTCAAGCTTGTATTTAAAATTCATTCAAATTGTAACCATAATAAAGAATGAACTGTATAATATATAAGAATTGACAATAGGCATTGCGGCAAAATGATAATATTATGACAGATGACAGTAATAAATATTTCATAACTCCACACCCCTCATGAAATTGTTGAAAATTTCGTATATATACCAACGCTCGAAAAGATGTTAAATTTTTGATGATGGATAAAAAAGAAGGCATCACACACACGATAACATAAATTTTATCGCCGAGCATTATATATCACCGTGTTTGACACTATTAATGAGAATCTACGACAATAGGCCGAACGTGATGTCGTTAAGTATACCATGGCGTCGGTCGGCGTCGGTTTTCCACCAGGCGTCGCGGCGCTGGGGGATAAATCACGGGCATGCGGGTAGCTCGAGATTTTCCATCGAGGAAAAACTACAGCGAGGAAAATGAAGATGGACGTTTTATAGAGAAGAGGCGATGGAACTATTTTGACAGGTTTATTGCTTTGAAGTGACGAAGAAATGTGTGTTTTTTTGTGGTTGTAGCTGTCAATACAAAGTGTCCGAGAGACAAGAAAATATAGATTATACGTAACATTTCAAAATATATACAATTGGAATTCTGCACCCCACGGTTTTTGTATTATTCTGTCCATAATGAATTATTGTTCTGAGGCAATTTCATATTACATCAACGGAGTTTCATCAATAAACAGCAAATCATCGTAAAAAGCATAAAGTTAATTTTTTCCCTATTAAATTAACGGATTAAAATCTGTTACAAAATAATTTTGAATCTTTGACATTAAAATTGATTTCGGATAAATTATAATAATCTATCTACACATCTTGTTTACAAAATAATTGTACATGTTTGTAAACATGCATTATTCAAATACAAAGATGACCACCAAAAATCATAAAACAGATTACTAAAGCCCCATTTACACGGTGCAATTTCTTGAACAACTTCTGTGCCACAGTTTATCTGCTCGTGCGCAGTATCACTTTTGAGATGATAAATAGAATCTGCACATGTGCAGAACTTTTGTGACACAGAAGTTGTACAAGAAATTGCACCGTGTAAATGGGGCTTAAGGGATTTATAATTAATGTAAAGAGTTTTTTTCATAACAATAAAATATTTCATATTCTATTAATAATTCTTACTAATATAGCTATAGTTTCTTCATCTTGTATTTTAGTTTAGTGTCATAACTTATCAAAACTATTACACTCAGTCAGTAGCAAAATGCAACTTCACAACTCAATTAGCAATAAAATCTCCCAAACAAACATTACAAACAACAATAAGCCACCAAGTTTGACAATCTTTTACAACATCCAATAATGTACCACTGAGTTATCCTCATCCGACAAATACCAAGCCATGTCACATAAAATGCAGCCGCACAACGATAAATAAATTCTAACTAAACCCTTTACAATCCCCATGCCGCTGCTGCAATTTCTAATAATGTATATGCACCATATGCACGAGTGAACGGTTTTAAACAAAATCCTCACGTGATTGCTATCCATCATTTTGTACGGGATGCAAACTCGATTTTGTTTTTAACAAAAAAAGAAGAAATCACAACATCGAACATTGGCGATCCATGTGTTGTCATGCATCAAGAATGGATAATGAAAATTCCGATTAAACTGCGAAGCCACATAGGTTTTAATCATATAGTCTGTTGATGATTTAGGCTTAAATTGATGAATAAAGTTAGTAGACTGGATAAGTATATCATTGATCAACAATATTTAAAAATCTACACGTGGAATGGGTCGTGCATAAAATCCAATAATTAGATATCGGTCATCGATTTTCAGGAATTATCTTGATATGGTTGATTTGTTCGGTCTGGTGATTGGCTTAAATTAATGAAATGTTTACTAGACTGGCGCTAATTTAGACACCCAAACAAAACAAAACTGATTTAAAGCAGTTTAAATTCATAAAAAGTTATAAAAAAGAAGAGTATTATTAAAAAGCAAAAAAAGTAATGTGTCCAAAATAGCACCCTGAGGGACACTAATTGTGTGATTATACAACCTTCTCGGAATCTTATACCGCAACTGTTCATGTTCATAAAATGACCCAACTTAGTAAAATAACTTGCTTAATAAAAATTCTATAGAGAGGTATAACACAAGCGTCATTGTATAAAGAGAATAAAAACAAACCCGAGCCACAACGTTAACGATATACTCTTTCAGGGTTGTTCTATTGCATAGTAAAAATTTAATATACCTAATCCTATGTTGATAATTGAAAGGTAACAAAATTTCACCCCCTTGTCACAACCCTCCCCACTTGTTCGGGGATCCTGGGGGGCACCCAGCATTTAGCATGCGTGTCGGGATGAAAAGTGGGCGGTGGCCACGAAGTGGGAGGTGCCCTCGTGAACACCAATCACGTCGACAGAAACTCCACCGATGAAACGCCATTAAACTGGTGGGAAACCTCTAGACAGTTACGGTCTTGGTTTGGTCGAGAGTGGTCATCGCACACGCGTATTACAACATGGGCACAATCAATGACAACACTTAAGTGACGTTTATAATAAAAACAAACAAATCAACCGTAGTGGGTAAATTATTTTAAGCAATATCAAAACAGTGCGATAACAATGGTCGTTAACCTTTTTAACCGTGATATTCAAATTGTGTGTAATTAATTTGTGTATTGATTTTTTAATCAAGGGGTATATGAGTTCTTTATGATAAAAACAACTATATATCAAATGTAATCTGAATTTTACGTGTGATTATTTTTGTAAACTGATGTAAACCGCTTCTGGGTTTGGAAACGACATAATTCTTGATGTAAGTTTGGTTTTGGTACCGGATTGGTTGTACTCAAGGAATGGAGGTTGCGGTGGAAGTGCCATGTCTTTAAACTGATCGTCAGTCCTCACAACAATGGTGTTGGAAAGCGGCGTCCTCCCACCCCCGCTACAACTCTACGCCGCCAGCGTCGCGGCGTCCGTCAACGCCGGTACCCTTCAACGTCCGACGGTGATGGCGCCTCATTTCTTCCACGGCCATCCCGCGTTCGGCGCCGGTCGTGCCGCCTTTCCCATGGGTCTGGCCGGATTCGGATTCTTCCATCAACACCATGCCGGCTCCAGGTTCGGGAACCTCCAGCCGACGGCACAGAATCATCATCAACATCATCATCCGGGCGTCGGGGGAGCGCAATCCGGCGTCGAACATCTTCATGGAAGGAGGAGGTCGGCGAACATCAGTGATGACAGCGCGTCGGAGGGGACGTCGCCGAAGAAAGGTAATTAATAATTACTCTTCAAGGGTTGATTTTAGTACCTATTGTAGTTACGTTTTAGATGTACATGTCTACATTGTGATATATAGGATATAAATGTAATATAATGTACAAGTAATTTATACCTATTCTCTTTGGTATACACGGTAAAAAATTGGTACTAATAGTTTTTCCATGAAAGAATACTTAATGTAATGCGGACGTATTATCAGATGAAAATTCTTTCGAGTGTCATTTCATGTACCTAAGTTGCACTTGCATTGTTATCATCCACCAGAGTATAATATTCATTTACCTTGATATTTTATTCTGTTCTCAAGCAAATCTATTAAGGTCCGGTCTTTCAATACTCTGCTAAAGTGTCAATTAGCTTTTAACAGTTAGTTAGTGGTAATTCTAGGAATGCCATAGGTTGTTGCCATGACTATATACAGTCCTAATCAACAGATTAAAAGTGAGTATTGAAAGACTGGCCCTAAACCCAGAATAGATAATGGGGACAAAACAACTTTCAAAATTACTTCAAATTTTCTTTCAGAGACTATAAGCTAGCCAGATTCTGCAACTAGGTAGTACAATGTGCCCCAAACACAGCACATCAATTAAAAATAGATTTAAAAAATTAAAAACGCCAATAGCAATGAAAAATTTAATGAATTCGTGCGAATTAGTGCCTTACAACAAACATACATGCTGTAGAGTTACTTGAAAAAATAAGTGCTCGCATAGAAGATTAAGTATGTAGTTTGTTTGACCACTACAATGAATATATTCGCATACCTTATTTATCTTTATACTTTTTATATGTTTTAACATCAATAAAGTAGAAGAAGAGGCCTAACTTGTTCCATCTAACAGCCAGGGAAGCGGTCATCTTCTTATAGGTACCTTCAGTAAAATATCAAGAACTCCATAAAACATAATACTCTACTTCGAGTCATCCCAAAAGCTAATTATATTCAATCTTCTACTTCTTTAATAACCGGTCCATATTCAAGAATCCTAACGACTAAAATTAATGATTTTAAAATTTAATTTCACCTCAGCTACCGTATGTAAAAAATGCTGAACCATTCCTATGCAAATTTATAATTAAGATACAACTCATCCTTGGATGATACGGCTGTCAAATTTTTTTATAATTACATATTGCTTACAATGAAGACGCTTTTCTATTATTAATAATTTAAAAAACTGTCACAGAATATCTTAATAAATAATAGTATGCTATTGAGGACACCTTAACAAATTAATAAGAGGGGCTATATTTGGTATTGCCAATTATTTTAGTATAATGTCTAATGAATGTTTTAATATACCAAAACCATACCGGTCTGGATACAGACTTTTCACGGCTTCTGTGGAATGGCCGGTCATTTCTCTCGACCACTCACTTTATTTCAAAACACTAAACTAATTTGATCCCTATCTAGATATATAACAATTAGAATTTATTTGATGCCGTAAAGAAAGTTATCAATAGATTTGTGAACGATATTTATTACCTCCTTAAAAGCTGTGAAATAGCACTAATTATTTTCTATTCATTTTCATTCAATTAAGATGGTGTAAGATAATTTTGTGGAATTATAGTAACTCGGAAGATACTTATAGCGGAATCCTTTTAATTTTATTACATCGTTTAGTCTAAGTTTTTGTTTGGTTTTATTATAGGATGGTGTTAAGTCGATCCTAAGTATAGATAATCGAGCGTGCATTTGCAATGAATCGACTTTACAATCGACTTAAATCGAAGTATTGTTGTGGCGATGTGTATCAAACAGCATCAAGTAGCTGTTAAGACTTTGTAAAAAGTTACTTTGGCTATATTACACCTAGTTACCTTACTGCAGTTTTTCATATCAAGAAGTTTATAGCACGTTTAATAATAACGGTTGGACAAGGTTATTGGACAAGATCTGCGGTATGTTTTCAAGCTTAGAAATTATATATTTGTTAATTAAAATGTATGATTGATTGGCTGGATAATATTATATACTTAAGCTCCATTAGCAGAGTAAATTTTTCGTCAAATCATTTCATTAAAAATCTAATAACTTCAAAGATATTAAGAAACTTGAGCGGAACAAGCGACTTTGATGAAAATATTATGGTCAGTCAAAGGGGATCAAGTCTTTTGTCAAAACAACATAGATTTTATTTCTGTCATTGATCTAAACATGGATGAATACTCCTAAAGAAAGAGATCAAATGATTTGACAGAAAATTTGACCGTGTAAATAAGGTAACATTTCAATTTTCATGCTCCATCATTGTTACATTTGAAAATATTAGTGCGTGTTGTCTTACATTTTCAGTTTGATTCGAGGAACGGTCTATAAACATTCATGTGTGGTTCCGAATATATAATCCTTTCACTTTACAATTGGGTAAACAAGCTAAAATATATAATGTGGTTCTTTTATATGATTGCAGTTTAGTTATGAGTGCAGGATCATGGTATAACAATTAATAACAAGGACAAATAGAGGCTAATTAGCAATGCAATGCAAAATATCCTTGAAAAGTCCTTTGAAATTGGTGTGTATCAATTTGGAACATTGTAGTGGGAATACAAACAACCAAATGCAAAATTATTAATACATTTTTAGAGTCAGTAGGTAAGTATATTTTAACCTATTGATCAACTCAAAATATTGAGTGAGCAGTCACTCAACATCACAATAAAAATATTGAACAACAAATATCATTAAATTGTATCCGTTTTGACGTTTTCTATTTACACCTATTCATAGTCCACGAAGTTTAATGATGGAGAAAGGCCGTTCTGTCGATTGGCTATTCATCGACGCAAACCAATTGATAAAACATGAATAGTTTTGGGCGTTGTTGCGTTTACAATATTATAATAGGCGATCAAATTGATTCGTCAACATGACGGCGGCCATCTTGGACTCGCAAAGTCACGTGACCTCATCGCTAACACCATTATTATTAACATCAATTATGACACGTCGTATTCGTATCATGAAATGCCCGGAGATTAAAATGTGCTTTTTTATACATCACGCAGTTGTCTTGTGTTGATTATGAATTGAAAATATTCTATGATAATTATAGGGTAATTAGGTATGAAAAAAGTGAAATGGAAGGTAAAATTGAATTTATTTCAACGCGAAAATAATACGCCTTTCAGATATACACGCGAAAAACTTTTTGTATAACCTTTTTTATTCTATTCCTGTAAGTGAACTGAGGTGCTTCTTAAAATTTCATTTAATTAATGATTATAAATTATCTTCTTTTTTCTTATTATGTTATCGTAATTAAGATGTTACAGCAAGTGATTGCATTAAAGATAACGTCACTACACTATATTGCATACAGAAATGTATCTCATAAGATAAAATAATTAAACAATGTAATTTAGGCAGGCAAGTGTGTAATTCGGTATTATGATAAAGTGAAAAATGTGTATTCATACACACTTTGAATTTAGTTTATGTGCTGCGTAAAGTATGGTTTTTCATTATGAAAACGCAAAACCAAGCAGAAAAAGTATGCAGTTTATATTTAATGGCGTAATAAATGTTATCTAAACAAACGTAGCAAAATTTACGTTTTCTTAATTAGAAACCCGTCTGCAAATTAGCAAGCATGTATTTTGCGTGAATTTAATACTATTTTTTAAATCGGGACTCCGGATTAAGATGTTAGCCACAACTTTTAATTAGGTAAATATAACATGTTTTACTCGAATTCTTCTAGAATAATGTTGTTTTGACTATCTCTTGACTTATTCAATTACTATTTTCCTGTTGCTATGATTTAATTTGTTGAATTATATCTTGAAATGTATACCTAATTAAATTTGTATAAAATTTCCAACAACTCTAAAAATATAATTCAGCATCCTGCATTTGTTACAATAAAAAAACACATCAATCTCCACTCATTTTTCACCCTCTTCCAAAGTGAAACAAACAAAACAAAGCGTCTAGCATTCAATTAGTTTTGTTCTTGACAAACTCCTCAAGCTTCTCTTCTGCTCTTACATCATCCTGCTACTAACAATAGGGCAAGTTCGCCTTCGCAACTCCTTGTTTGCTGGTTTGTTAGTGAATAATATCACCCTTGGGGCGCATCAAATCCTTAAACCTACCCCTTGAATAAACCACGGCCGTGCACCCTTGTAACACCAACCCCCAGATTCCTATAGTTCCAAGAAACATAATCTGATTCTTCACTTGGTAATTAATGGGCGATGTTTATTAGTGCAATAAGCAGAGATTTATGAAGAATGAAATTAATTGTTTGGCTATTATGGGGAGAAAAGTGTGATTACCTAAGATAAGTAGTATTGTTAATATTCTTTTTTGAGTATAGTCTATTAAATATTTAGACAAGAAGATATATCTCATTCACTCATTATGAAGACAATATCTTTGGAAGATAGCTACAGTAAAGAGAAGAGATTACTAAAAAATGTATACATATCTCATTTAGAAAATTACGCTACTTTTAGTCAAGAAATATATGTAATTTATTTATAGATAGTTCAAAGGAAATTATAAATCTGGAGCTATTTATTGATATGGCCTCAGAGGTTGCCGGTTCATCAGATAGTTTTATTTCTCCACTGGAATACGGCTATAAAATCAATGTGAAAAATTTGCCATCGCCAAAATATTTGTTGGAAAAATTAATTTGCCACATTAGAAATTATCTGTCAGAAAGGTTCTCAGTAATTTTCCAACATAGCATTTAAATTCAGTATCGCTCCCAAAAACGTTACAACAATTTCAATTCTTGCTGACGGAAGACGACGGATGAAGTTCTATTAGTGGTCGAACTATAGACGTCCTAGAAGACGACTAGAAGACGGCATATTATTGCATATTTGCAGAAGTTTCATGCATGCATGTGCATGCAGGCGAGTAGGAAGGGGGGGGGGAATGGGGGGAAAATCCCCCCCCCCCTCTGATTCAATTCCCCTCCCTATGTTCTTATACATTTTTGTGATAAGAAAAAAATTTGCTTAAAAAGTGTTAAAATCGCGTAAAAATGCACCAAATTGATGTCTGAAATTCCGGGGCTGTGCGCCCCGGACCCGCATTTTGCTGGAGGGCCCTCCCCCCAGACCCACCTAGGTCTTCGTAGACACTAGTATTTCAAGCTCAAGTTCTTTTACAATATTATTCCCTCCCCCTTGCAAATTTAGTTTCTACGCGCCTGTGTGCATGTGCTTATACCATTTTTAGACTGACAAAATGGAACTTACCATCGTCTTAATTTTATACAAATTATATTGAAATACGGAAACGAAATATAAAATTATTTGTGGGGGTATTGTTTCAAATAGCCAAAGACAAAATTATACTCACAATAAAATTATGGTCTCTCACAGACCACCAATTCAGATGATATCTGGGACCAATTTTTTGAATAATTTGCACTCAAGTTAGTTTTCTAGATATCTATATTTTGTGTTTCTTATAATGGAAAATACGAAGAATGCATGTGATTTGTTTGCACCCAGATAATTTCTAATTGGTCTCATAAATTTCTGGTCGTAAAAATTTCATTTCAAAGCGTTCGAAAAAAATCAAACCTCAATATATAGGTTTGGAAAACACATTTTACCCGCTATTCCGAAAGCCCTGCCAAATAATTTTATCAGCCAAAATGTCAACGAGAAACAATAGAAATGAATAACGACCACGAATATCCCGTATCACATCGCCTATTGCATATTGTTTACTGAAAACCAAGAGAAGAACATAAACTATTAATTTATTTCAATAAATCACAAAATGAATTGCACATCGATAGTCAAACTATTGTCAAACCCATCGTTTCATCCCTAACTGAATTGCGGGGAAATTTTATCTCGATCCGAAATAGCTTCATATATCTTTGAAAATTTCAATTTCTATGTATGGGGTAGCTATATTTTTATGATACTGCAATTTCATGGAATTGCTTCCCCCCTTCCCCAAACCCCCCAACTCGTTCCCATCTCTCTTGCCAACTATATATGGATATACATTTGTTTTAATTTTGAGCAGAAATTGGTGCGCTACTATGGGAAAATGGAAACTGGTTATGGTGAAAATGTTATGCCAGTTTTTATTATACGCCCATAAAACCCTAACAAGATTGAATAAAAGCGGGTATATTTTATATAAGCTTGGTATTATATAGACCAATCGCAAAACTAGTTGATGTTATAGGGAAGGGATGTTATTACAGCAATAGATTTTATTATCTTAAATGCTATCTATAAGTAATAAGTTAATCAGGATTCATAAGGGAGAAAGACCATTCTGATTTATCATCAATTTTGTAAATAAGGCTTTTAGATTGTTTTTGAATTGTTGTTTGGAACATTTTGACAAATATGTATGTAATCTGACCATCGAGGGAAGAGTAATTAAATGTAGTATACATAAAAGGGCTCAATTGATCAGGGTATTCAAATTTTAAAATCTTAACTTTCAATAAGTGAACTTTAAGCAAAAAGCTCAGCATTCAAGTTTGAGCTTACGGGCTTTTAATCACTTTAGAAGCTGTTGAAACGAATCTACATCTGGAAATGGATCCATTTAAGTATATCCTATTATTTCCTTGTGGATAGACAGTATAGAATTATTAAAATGTTTAGTTTCTTGGTGGAAGTGCCAGGTTTGGATCACCACAAATAAAAAGCCGACATCCGCGATTTTATCTTATAAAGTAAAACGAGTTTACGTTGTTTATTTGCCCATAACTCTAATGGGAAAAATCTACATTTTTTATGGGTTGTAAAATAAGGTAAATTATAGTTAATTATTTACGAAATGATTGTGCAAAACGCTAAACTCTCATCCAAAGTAAAAATATAATTTTAAATACTGTATAGAAAATTACCTTTATTTCAACTCTCAGTCAAACCATACACTAACTTACACATAGCAGTCCTCAAAACAAAACAAAAAACCTGTCCACGAAAATATAATATCAATTTGTAATATGCAAAACAACAAGCCAACCAAAACGCAATGTAGCACATGCGATTTGCCCATATAGGAAATTACATCCCATTCTACACACGATAAAAACTCAAAAATCCTAGCAATAAAGGTATCAATTTGTCACTATACCAACACACGCACTACATAAATTATACCCTTAATTACCCTAGTACATGTGCGTATATACCGTACTATATGCGTGCCTCTTGGAAAATAGGGGAAAGGGGGACAAGTTATGTTGATATGTTTATTGGGCCCTAGCTGTCATCAGTGTGGCATGTCAACTTTTAATACCCCTAATTCTAATTTAGTTCAACTGTAATTGGGTTGTTATGTAAGGACATGTCTATTGACATATAGAGGGAATGGAGGTAGCCATGTAATTGACATATCCCTAGTGTGTCAATGTTATGGGCAGGTTAAGTGTTATGCAGAAGAGGTTAGAAATACGTAAAGTTGTTGGTCATTTTAGACGAGGATTTTGGGTGAGGCAATAATTACTATTTGGATAACTTGTCTTTGAGTGTAAATTTGAGTTTAACTTATATTATTTTTTTCAAGTCCGATGAAAAATTTTAGTGTGTTATAAAGTTTTAATTTTTAAAGGTTTAATAAATCCTGATTGGGAGTATTGAAAGATATTTAATTTTGAAGGAAACGGTTATTTGAAATTGAATTAGAGTAAATATTTTGGTTTCCATTAATCCAGTGTATATTTATTCGAGACATGCTCCTAGTTGCTCAAAATACACAACATTTTGGAAGTTGTCATATACCTATCAAAAAAGGATGCTATTATGCCCACTTTGTAGATTTTGGTCCAGGGGCAGCCTCAGGGCATCCAATATTAAATTATTACAGCAATTATCCACAACCAAATACAAATATATCAATGCATATTCATATAAATGTATTTTTAATAATAAAAAATCGAATTGACTGATAAAATGTGCAAATTAATGTAGCCCTAAATGTAAATTACGAATGAGATAAATACGATATATTATAAGTCAGTTTTGATGGATGTTTCAAAAAAAACTTAAACAAAAAGACATGATCAAGCCTTTCTCCACTTTCTATTGTCACAAATACGGCAGAATATATCATCCATATTTGAAAACCCCTAATGCAATTCCCAACAAACACTGCAAAGTTGAAAACTTCCTAGAAATAATTTCAAACTAAATTGCAAAGAGCAACAGTGCATGCATAAACAATTACACACTGTATAATTCCCTGAAAAACTTTGTCAGTTGTATATATCGTAATCTATTCAATTAGATGCATTGTATTGTGCTGCTCCGGCGGAAATGTCTGTTACTAATACGATTACCATGTTGCATATTATATCTACCAAGCTCACTAATCGGGGAGGTTAGGTCATCATTTAACAGCGGACCATTAAGCACAACTGCATCTACCAATTACACGATGACATAATTATAGTGTAGAAAACAGATTACAATAATGTCAACGTAATTTTAGATAAATGACACATAAATAAACTTTAGTATTCAAACAGCTGATTTTAGAAACATTTGTATGAGTGTTTGGAAAGGAATAATTATTTGCGAATGGTTGGTTTCTGGACGTTTAGATTGGATCGATTTGAATATTATTTCAGTTTGAAATAAAAGGTGTTTCGATATGTCTGATATTATATAATTTCTCCACCGTCTGTGACTGATGGGAGAAGTGGCCATAAGGGTTTTCATATTGTCTTTTGATTTTTCACCATCAAAACATTTGGGCAGAAATTCTGTGAATTTACTGCCGTTTAAACTTGTGCAAAATATTTTACTGACCAATCACATTCACCCATTCGATTTACGATTCTGTTAAATTTAAGCAGTTGCGAATACTTTCTTACTGACTAAATTGAAATGGCAACGACGAATGTTAATAACATGACTACTAAGTAACTGTTAAACTTATCAACTAATTTAACAGAGCAAAAAACGAGCCTTACGCTCTACAGACGACAAAATCATATTTTAATTATTATAAATAGATTATATCATGATATTAAAATTATAATATAACGCTACAATATTTAGCAACTAAAATATGACAAAACTTTCCATTCAATAAAACATCATAAGAAACATCTCCGATGCAAAATTCCTGTTCTAAGATCATAACTAACCTCCCTCTATTCACATTGCCATAGTAACCAAGATTAACCCATCAAATGTGAGGTAATAAATTCCTCTAGTGCTTGACGACTATACCTCCAACCAGATGCTCTCATGCATAATTCACCGCTCCGAGCGATCCGCTCACTCCGCTCGACTCGCAGGGAAACTAATCAACAATGAAACGCACCCTTGCCTAGCGTGAAAAGCCGCAACGCGTTAACCAATTAACAATTGAAATACATTGTCGTTGGTGGTTTAAGATTTTGGTACAGGATGAGGGTATCAAGATTAGTCTTTCATTTAAGAAGTTGACCGAAATCGATGTGTCGGCAAATGATATGAACTGTTAGTACACAATTTGCAATAGGAAGACGGCCATAAATGACAGCATAGGCTAAGTATTTAGAAAAGTGGGATTTGAAGTATATACAAATGATAATTTGCCCTTGGAAATGTGAACTATGTTTGTTATAAATATTTAGTTATGGGAGATCTTCTAAATGAACTGAATCAAATTATAAAATGAAAAACTTTTGTCACACAAAGTTTGTATATATTCCTGAAATAAAGTATGGCAATATTGAATCGAAACATATACTAATAGGAATTTGATATTAAAATTATATGTTACAAAATTTATATTAAACACAAATAATGTGCACTGTCTTTCTTGAAATTATAAGTTTCGCACCAATCTTAAAGAGATGTAACTTTCAATTGCTTCAAAAACATAATATTGTCTAGTATGATCGTGAAACTTTTGCATATCGACCAAGGAAAATTGGTCAATATGCTCTGAACTTGATTGCAATAGCCAAGCCCTCATATTAACTACAACTCGACTATACAGCATGATAATTCGATGTAATTTACATCGGAGATAATATATAATCAGTAGATAATCGAGATTAAATTGCAATGGAACCATTATTATACTAATTGGGTTAACAATTTGCGATATTTGAGCTACAAACTGTCGGGGTAAACGGCAGGGGAAACGATTAATTGTAATGAAGACGTTGAGACATTGACAGAAAATCGATACTAGTTTATGATACAAGTGTAGGAATTAGAATAAGACACTTTGTAAATGTCTAACAAATGTGTGACTATTTATAGAAGTATAGACATAGAATAAAATAGAAAATATATAATCAAACTCTAAAACGCCCAATTTGACTGAAGTCAACAAATACTGTAATGTTGAAGTATTCTCTTACAAAATTATTGGTTTCACTTCTACAAAATATTGAATGTATGAAAGAAAAATAGAAGCACCTCAAGGACCATTGAAATGGACTTCGGGCCTTCAAACTTTGAGGTACAGATGTTAAAATAACAACTACAAATGTTAGTTGGCTGATAAAATAGGTAAAATATGGTGTGAAAAAAATATGTTTTAGAAAATATAGATTGATGGAATAATAAGTGATAAGAGGGGTTGATATCGTCTGGAGGAAAATGGATGAAGGATGAGAAAATGCTCTGGTCAATTCTCGATTTTATTCATGAAGAATGATCAACAATCTTTGACACAACATGCCTTATGATACGGATGCAAGGAACGTTTTAAACCCATGTCTTTGTTTCTTCTCCAGACTCTGGCGGCGACTTGGACGGCGACGACTTCTTGTCCAGCAGCAGTAAGCGGCGTCGCTCCAGGACCAACTTCAACAGCTGGCAGCTGGAGGAGCTGGAGCGAGCCTTCCTCGCCAGCCATTATCCAGACGTGTTCATGCGGGAGGCGTTGGCCATGCGTCTGGACCTCAAGGAGTCCAGAGTCGCGGTAAGAACAGACGAATTATACTCCATTTAGTTTCCCGAGGGTCAAATACTGACCAGAGAATCCACCTCTTCCATAAAACAAATTTTGCATCTGTAAGAGAGCAGAAGAATGTACAAAAGGACTCCAATTTTTGGACGTGATTTTTAACAACTTTCAAGTTGTCAAAAGTTCAGTTAAAGTTCGCGTAACCGAGTGCGTCAAAATGAACTTTCGACAACAAACAAACTGTCAAAAACGCACAATTTTGTATTCCTCTCTCGTGGCACCCACAATTATTATGTTTTGTTAGAAAAATCATGCCATTAATTAAAAAGATGTTTGTTGAACGCTGTCTAATGGAAAGTATGGAAACCGTAGACAGGTATAATCTCAAGGAAAAGTTGGTTTACTGATCCAAAGATAGTTAAATAATATCCAGAGATTATTGGTAAGCTTTCCACGAACTTCTTTTGTTCTACGTGCAGGACGCCAATGTGGTCACTAAAAAGGTTGAAAATTAACTGAGCTTTGATTGAAAACTTGCTTTGTCGAGTGCCCGTATTATGTGTATATAGTATCTACAAAACGAAGCTTGCGCAAAGCTTGAATTTACCCGTCGAAGGCCTGTGTGTGCGGATAAAGATTTCTTTCCGATAACAGACAGTAAAAGAGTTCCCCAAAATCTCCATACTTCGTCACTAATAATCCCTGTACGTCAGTAACATCACCAAACTCCCCCCAAACCCTCCTGTCACTTTAGAAAGACCAACGTGAATCTATTTCCAAAACCCGATCGTCCTTATCCTTCTTTCACCGTTCGTTTTATCCATTTCACTTTGACCTATGCGATCTCACAGACTTCTTTTCCTTCTCACCTTATGGTTTCAATCCAGTGCTGCGCCTTATCGCTAGTCTAGCCACCCCCGGATAAACGCCACCCCCATCCCCCCACCCCCCAGAGCCAGGCGCCATCTTGATTCGATTATCTACCAACGAGGTTCTGATGGAGAATGATCCCCATTCCCCGAGAGCAGTTTCAGAGTTGGAGAAATGAAATCTCTGAGGTGATGTGAATTTCTCCGTAGCGGTTTCAATGAAAACATTTCGACGAAATGATAAAATTAGAGAGCTTTTGGATTTGTAATTAGTAAAATAATTAGGAAGACGTGTTAGATATTGAAATAAGTAGGTAATGTGCTTGATGAAACTTAATAAAGTTTGTTAGCTTGTGCCCCGATTCATTTCGTAGTATTTGATAAATTTAAAATTTCCCAGTTTTCAAATTGTTAATTGTTTGCGATAAGCTTGAGTTCAGTTCAACTACAATTTTATTGTTGTTTATTTATATAACAACTGTTTTATGGGCATGATGAACAAAACAATTGTAAAAATTTAATACTTATTTTAACAGTGAAGCAAAACACGTGAGCCAAATTGTAGATTTTATTTTCCAAACTTATTGTTGTCCGCAATAGCACCCTCTCAAACTTCACCCCCCCCCCTACCCCCTGCGTAAGTCCTGCACTCATAGCCCCATCATCAAATAAACGACTCTCGAGCTCTTCACAGCCTCCCAGATGGTCCATCCACGATATCAGAGCCTTCTTAATACACTCGTCGGACAATAGTGTGTTATAATGCGACCCGGGGGACCGTGATCGACCCTCGTGCATGGCGCTACATGAAGTGGCCGCTTAGACCGTGTCGAGCAGGGCTTGTGCATTAGAATCAGGGGATTGGGTAATTGATAATGAATGGTTTTGGGATTTTGTTGTTTTTGGTTTGAAAGTTTTATTTAATTTCAATGAAGGGGTTGAAGGCGGATTGGAGAACAATACTTCGTTTTTTCAATTAAATAGCAGAATGATGGCAGCCTAAACTTTAAAGAAAAATAAGGAATAGAAGCAGTTTTAATATACTCTTTGTACCAAGAGAAATAGAATAGAATGCAGTGGGATTCCTGGGTTTATGCTTTTACTGCTTTTAAATTGTCAAATAAGTTACTTAAAAATACCATTAAACCTGAATGGTTGACTTGTTAATTTTACATGGAATTTGTATAAAGACTCCAAGAAATTGAGTCTTTTTATAAAAATTATATTTTTCTTCTTTCTTGATTGATATTGTATGAAATATGACAACTGAAAGGCAAAATAATGCAATAGGAGAAAATTACTTGAGTTTTATTCTAAATTTGGCTTTTACCTATTTTATCTTATAGGTTCTATATAGTGTAAACTTTTCAATCCTTTCACATATTTTATATTTGCTTAAATTTTCTTGCTTCTTTGTTAGAAACCACTTTAATTGAGATTTCGTTTTTATTTTCACAAATTGTAGAACTATTTTCACCGTCGGTCGTCATTTTGTTTCCTATCAAAGAAATTAATTATTAAAACTCGACATTATCGTGGACTTGGAATGATTTGCAACAAAATCCATTTTCACGAGGTTTTTTACGTTTCCAACAAAACCATTTTAATAATAATTTCACATGAACAAGAGCGATTTGCAAGTCAAGGCCACCAGAAACGACTTGATTTAAAACCGACTCGGAAAAGGCGTTTTGTGAAATAAAAACACGACTCTTTCTTCTTCAATTAATCATCCCTACTAATTAGAATGTTCAAAGCTGCGTTGAAAATCTTTTAAAAACTTCTGATATTCCATCAAGAATTATTACCACTCGCACACAATCATCCATCAAACCCGAATTAAACAAAATACATTTCCATCAATCCAGATTCCAAAATAAGTTAATCCTCACGATTCAACATCACCGCTTAGCACAATTCACACAAAACACGTCAAAATTGATTCCCATCAAATTTATTCATTTAATCAGTTTAATTTTAATTAGAATTTTAATATACCCCAAGTCTTATCACTCCCACCGCAGTCTTACCAACACAAGAAGCTATTAATCATAAACCGCTAACATTATAATAGGTGTTCTTCATAGCTTGTTTTATTGGGTGTAGGTTGGCAGTACCTAATGATCACGTAGCTTTATGAAGCCATTACGTGCGCCTAGACCTGCGTGACTAAAATGGCCGTCGGATCGTGTCAAACTTTAATTAATTACAAGTTAGGAGTCTTTAACTGATCAACCGTGGTGTTGTGTTCGGTTTAATCATATTTTAAGTGACTATTCAATTCGGTTCGAACCGAATCTATGGTGATAAAGATGTCACACTGGGATTTAGCATAGATTTTTAGGTTAGAGTGATTTTTGTTTGGCTTGAATGGAATTGGAAAGAGAGAAAGCGTTTATTGATCTGGGGATAGAATTTCTTGGAATTACATTCTGCGTTTGGCTTTGGAATGACTTTTGTTTGATTCTATTTTCTATTTAATCACTGTCAGGTGTAAGTAATTGTTCATTTGTTTTTCGTCTTTCACTTTTGATGTGAGAGAGATCAGGATAAAAGATTGATTTGGTTATAGCAAATATTATCCAATTCGATCAATTACTTGTAAGTTATAGGAGTCCTACTTTGTTTCCCCCCAAGAAATGTATTTGTAAATTTATTTATTTTCATTGTATCATTGGAAAGATACACACAAGATATATACATTCTTGCACTGTATAAAAACAAGTTACCAAATCATGGTGAAACAAAAATAGCTAGGTCACTAGTTAGGTCACTTCTTTACTGAAACTGCCCCTAAAATGTGAACCAAAATGGCTATTAATTTCATGAAGCGATTTTGGTTCAGATTTTAGGTGCTGTTTCAGAAAGAAAGTGACCTAAAATACACTTGAGCTGTTTTTTATTCATCCTGTTGTGGCTACTTGTTTTTTTACAGTGTGGTTGCCATTGTCGAACTTTGGATATATTTTGTTGGAATCAAAAAAACGGCAAAGCTTTGCAAACTGGTCATTCCAGGAGGCCAAGTCTTGAAACTTACGCCTTCAGGACGCAAACGCTCTCGGACGTCATAAAGTCCCATTTACTGTAAGAATGATGACCTTGAAATCTACCTTTAACTGTTTCGCTTAATTTTGAATAAGGTTTTATGACTGTATAATATCTGTAATAATAATTATAATGTTAATAAATTGTTTGCAATAGATTGCTGGATGACAATCAAATAAGTGGCTTGACTTTATGTTTCAATGGCGATCACTCTTATAGTAAATGGGACTTATTGACGTCCGAGAGCGTTTGCTTCCTGAAAGCGTAAGTTTCAAGACTTGGCCTCCAGGTGTAGGTATAGGCACCTGCTATAGTAAAAAGAACACAATTTTAACATCCCCAGATTCACTTTCAACTTATTAAAAATTCTATACCTACACCACTCCATTTTTTAAATTTAACACAACATAAACTGCAGCAAATTGCATCTTTATCTTTTTCATACAAGCTCATAATAAGTATACAAAGATAAATTATCCCAAGAAACGTTTATCATTTTCAAAGTATGTAAATTCCTTGATCATGATTAACTTAGCATCGTCGATCTAACAATTTGTCTCATTATATTGGCGCTGTGGAAAACATTATCCGTGATTGATATTTCAATCAATTTGTTCAAACCATACATTATTAAACACCGATGATTGATGACTGGAATAAATCAATCAATTGTCCTTGGAAAGCAAACAGTTAATGATAACTTTCAATATTCTGTTGATCGTACAGTGTGTCACAATTACACTTGCCTTTAGCTTTGTTCATGGTATTAATATTGAATTTACATCAAATTGTGTTTACACACAAGAAATTCTATTGGCTAATGTCCTTTTAACGAAGCAATTACTATACCTTAACCTTTGTGCATACAACGATTATTTTGATAATGTGGCAAATTGCTAGAGAGGTTAAAAAATGTATCCTGGAATTAAAAATCTAATTAATTGTTGATCTAGTCAATTTTCGTTGTTGTCTGTTACAAAGTTTAATTGTGACTTTAAAGGGTAGAACTTTTAATTTTACATTTTAATCTAAGGATCTGTGGCGAATTTGACTGGCGTTTCCTGGTAATTCCTAAGTTATTTTTAATAAAGATGTTTCATCATTAGACAGGTTTCGCTTCTGGACCTCTTAAAGTGATCACTTAACAATGGTTGAGCAGATAGACCGACTAAAGAACAGATAATTTTAACAACAGAAATTATACCCTAATTGATAAAGATCTTATGTTATTCATAAGATTATTATTATAATACGGATGTTAGAAATGGATATCGTATTTATTAAATCAAGCCCCTTCGTGGATATGGGGGTTTAGTTGATACAAACTGATAATTCTAAATTTGTGAGATTGAAATTCTGTATCTAAGAGATAAGACCCCAATGTATATGTTTATTCTTGAGGTGAGCTCATAAACAACTAATTCGGCGTTAATTAAAATATATTTTTAACGGTGACACCATTAATTTTGTAAGATAATACTTCAATATAACTTTTGTTGACTTCAGTAAAATGGCAATTGATTGCTTGATTACATACTTCCAAAAGTTTGCAAAGCAAAATCAAGAAAATGGACATCGGGCCTTCTACCTCTGAGGTACAGAGTTGTATTTTAAAACAATGTACATATTTCATGACTCACTCATTTAGGAAGGTAATGTAAGAAATCTACAAAATAAAAATGGTAGTGTAAAAACCCAGTTGGATTTGGTTTTTACTCCAGTCGGTGGGAAAGAAGGGGGAGGGGGGGGGGGGGGACATATGTCATATGTATGTAATATAATATGACAAAATAATGACATTGTACTCTCTTCTTAAAAAATATTTTTCTTTGGTTCCAATTTTAAGAAAGATTTACATGTATGCTTAAACGCTCGTCCATGTCAGCTTTTTATTATAAGTGACATTTTTATTGATTTATAAAAATCATCTTAAGTTATAGCAAAAAAAGTGAAATTTTCAATTTACATCTCAACTCTGGAGCGATTCCACACTGTTGATTATGTGTTTGGTTAGAAACAATGGTTCTTGATGCCTCTTTCTCTCATCCAAACATTCCTTGGAACCTCCGAAACAAGTTGATCGTCAGATCGCGGTCTAATCACACATAATCATAGGTTAGCATGAACCTGCCCAGCGTGCCCGGGCTCACTCGGGCAGCGGGACGCTCGCTGCCCGTTGCAAGGTGCCTCGACTCGGTCACATAAACACAGAGATGGCGGAGAGAATGTTATATTACATACAGATTTCTATTTGTCAGAGTCTAAAAATCAACAATTTTAGTGGACATTTGGGTAATGAGATAGAGTTTAAGATTATACACACCTCTCGTAAGGGATATAATAATTTTTTTTAATAAGAAATCGTTCAAATCTAACAAATTAAATATATTTTAAAATTTCTTAAATTCAATAATTATTTTATTTCCATCTTGAACTACATTTCCATAACATTTTATTATTGTCCACAAAATTTGTATACAATTTTGGATTTTTGTCATTGGTAATCAAAATGTGTGTATATACCCAAATGTGTAGCCATTTAGAGCAACGAATTAATTATCACACACAATTATTGATTCTACTTTTGCTGAAGAATTGGACAACAATGCAGTTATTTTGTCAGTGGGTGTTCTGTCTTTAGGCAATCATCTGTTTATTGTACATGTAGGTTTGTGGTCAAACATGAAGTAGTTACAACAAATAGTGGAGCAATATTCTATGCCGTGTGCGACCATATTTCACACTGTAATTACAACCGTGCTTTTATACAATCTTTAAAATAATCAAATTCTAATCTGTATAATGTTATCATTATTATATATAATATACATATATAATAGTGACATGGAATTAACACTGAACATGAAACAATACATAAATCCCATAATTGAGCGAGCGTAGCGAGCGTCACCACGGTACTCTTACGGCACTTTCTCTGTGTTTTTTTTTTTTTTTTTTTTTTTTTGTGTTCACTGCCCAGGTCAAACGGCACAACCAATCGATCTGAAATTTTGCACATATACTAACGTAATCTATGCGGTCCCTGGGATCGTTTTTGAACGGGCTCTTGTTATTGGTTCAAATTTAAAAAAAAAAATCTATCGATTGGTAGTTCCGATCAATTTGAAATTTTGACAAGTCATGGCGACCAACATTGTACCCAATCATACAAAGTTTCAGCCAAATCCTCCCATTGGTTAAAATTTAAAAAAATCTTTTATGTCATTTTTTAAATTTAAACTTGAACCGTATGACTGATCAACTTTAAACTTTGCATGGTCATTGGGACTAACATTATCTGCATTTTTGACAATTTTCAGACTAATCTATGTTTAAATCCAAAAGTTATTGACGTTTTACGGACATTTTGCGTGTTGGCTGTCAAATTTCTCGAAAATGTTGATCACGGCTACTTCGACTCTTTATAGTTCGACGGTAGTTAGAGTAGAAACTTTCAAACGTATGAAACTGATATGACCATTCAACAGATCGATCTAATATTGTGTAAGTACACACACTTTTATCATATGAGTGGTCCCAGGTCTATTTTTTTAAAGAGATAATGTGATTTTAGAATATTAACGAGGAACAGTTCAATCAGAAAGGTTCAAAAGGTTCAAGCTTTGCATGGTTATTGGGACTAATGTTTTAGGACAATTTTGAGATTTTTATACTTGAATCTGACGAAATTCAAAAATTATTGGCTTTTAATGATATTTTCGATAGACATTATTTCGGTTCGAGTTGTTGCGCCTGTCCGTGCTCGCTCATCAACGCGTTACACAGAGCGTTTTCCTAGTTTAAATGAAATACCGTTCATAAACGAAATGAATCATGACAAATTGAAAACCAATGACTCATGGATACATTCAGACCATATTATTCATTTTCGCCTACCAAATCCACGCCACTTTCATCTCCAGCATCCACTGCATCCCAACATCTTCATTGATAAATTCAAGGCCCAGCAAAACCCTCCATCATCATCTCGATATCAAGACATCATCTCAGGTAGTCGGCTCGGCTAATTCCAGTCCACAGACATCGGTCCAAGTCTCCCCACGAGATGAAATAATAGAGTAATTATCTGAGGAAACTCTATGAAACACATGGGATTCTGAAGAAGGAAACATTGTTTGACCGTAAACTCTCAAGATAGAAATACCCTTGGGTCAGTTTACTAGCCCACACGCAGAGTGGAAAATAAAAACTTGTGGTTTGGAGATTAATAATGGAAATATGTGGAATGGTCAGTGGAGCATATTGGGTGGTTTGTAAATTGAATGAGTCAATATGGACAGGAAATGCGGGGAATTGCTACTTTTCTTTGTAACTTTTGCACATTTAAAGAGGTGGTGACCTCTTGTACCATTGTGGTCAAACGGTGTCTTACTTTTATTTTCTATTTGGTAGTAAACTGTGGTTACAAATTGGTTTGACAGAGTTTTAGCCATTTTCAAATGTCAATGCGGATCTCTTTTTAGTAATTAGTTAAATTTACTATGCAGTTTTTACTATTATTTTTAAGAGGACAATAACAAACTAATACTATTGCTATAAGTTGCGTAGTGCAGTATCATTAATGAGAAGGAGTACAATTTGTTCATTGTATATGAACATCATTCTAAACATAAACACACAAATTTCATTACGTATAATGAAAAAGGTGACTATTTTCCCTCTGTAGACACTGTAACGTCCATATTTTTTGCACTTGCAAAAATTATTGGGAATTATTTTTATATTATACCATTTCGATAAAGCTGCTAGTGAGTGTACTTCAATTCAGTTTAAAGTCTTACGATATTTTAGGAATTTCGTTCGGAAATGGAATTAGAATTAGGGGCTGATGTCTTATTTCATAACGGTATCATGAAATTGGTCACCACAAGGTTAGAGTCTCATGAGCACCATAATGACTGTATTTTGTCCAAAATGTAGGTCATCAAGGGATGTCCTTCCCTAATTCCACAGTGATTAAATCTTAGGGTTGCTGGAACTTTGTCAACGACGGATGCAGTTCATAAAACTTAATTACAACTATTTTCTCCTCTTCCCAGGTATGGTTCCAGAACCGCCGTGCCAAATGGCGTAAGAAAGAGCACACGAAGAAGGGCCCCGGCCGACCTGCCCACAACGCCCACCCCCAGACCTGCAGCGGCGAGCCGATCCCGGAGGAAGAACTCAAGAGAAAGGAGCAGGAACGTCGGGACAAGAAGATCAACAAATCTCTGGAACGTCAACAACGAAAACTCGCCGCCAAAGGGATCGTCGTCGACCTCCAAACTCTCCGTCAAGATTGGGAACAACAGCAACTGACGAAACGTAATCGAAACGGGAATTTGACAGGAATGACGAACGACTCCAGTTGCTCCAGTTCGGTTCGGGACATTGATGTTGTTGGGGATGATACGGACTCGGATGACGACGATGACGGGTCGATGTCGAGGAAAAGTGATCACGGACCTCTTAATTTTATTACATCTAGAAAGTGCAGCGACGATTACCAAAATGACGTTCTACGACGGGAGACTTTTGATTTTCGTAATCATCCGCAGACTATTGATTTGTCGTTTAATAATCGATCGTTGACGAACGGTGATGATGTGAAAGTGAAACGGTTGAATCCGTTTAGTATTGAATCGTTGTTGTCGAGATCGGAGACGATCGAAAGTAGCAGGACATCGAGAGAGGGGGAGGGGGAGAGTGGGGAGAACTTGTGATTAGGTTTCTGGATGTAGTTCGATGTGTTTAGTGTGAAGGGTTTGGAGGAATAACGTTGTAAGTCACATTATTATGAGAGAAGGGGAAGAAAATACATAATGTGTTTTGATGCGAATTTTTATATCTAAAAGTTTAATAAGCCAACCAAACTGGTTGATCTGACTTTTTTCAAATTAAAAATCTGTTAAAACGACATCAATAAATCTGTACTTTGGAGGTAAAAGGGCTGAAGTACATTTCAATGATTCTTTGAGGTGAGCTTTTAGACGAGTAATTATGTCTATATCCATTATATTTGTAATGGGGACATGATTTATTGTGCAAGATATTACCAAATACAGTGATAGTACTGTATTTGATATTACTTCAATATAACTGTATTTGTTGGCAACAGTCAAATGTCAATTGATAGCTTGATTACGTCATTCCAAAAGTGTGCAATGCAAAATCGAGAAAATGGACTCCAGGCATTCTACCTCTGATGTACACACATTTTATATTTATGCAGATTATCATCCTTCTCTCGGGGTTCTCAAATATATTGATCTATTTTAGGACACAATTTAAAATACTAATTTGTCCATGCAATAAGTTCTTCCTAGAATTTTTCCTGTATTTTCGAATATTTTCAAAGTGTGACTTACATAGTTATTCCTTTTTACTCTTGAAATGTTATTTATTGTAAATACTTCTCTGCCTATAGTCATCAGGCTTCACGTCTTTCCATTTATTAATTCCTAATAAAAACTATCTAAGTTTAATGCAATGAACCAAACATTCAACAGAGATTTCGAAACGTTCTTTCTGTACATATTTATAAAGTTCAATAATTATAATTTTTTCGAATAAAAAATAGATAAATATCTCTCAAATGTACAGATCTCTGGAAAAACAAGTTACATCTAACACTGAACCCGGTTAGTGAACACGTCTCAAAATAATCAACAATATTTCATATCCTATACAGAATGTAGCAGGTAACAAAATTATCATCTACAGCTATTTACTTTTATTACGTGTTCCTCTTCTATAAATTCAAATACCTAAGTAATGTTTTAATTATTATTGCTGCTTTCATTATAATTACCAAAATGATAATAACAATATCAAAAATGAATTATTAAAAAATAGTCTCCAACATTTTTTCATCACCTCATGTGATTCTATCCATGGGTTCACCTGCTTAAGAAAAATTATTTACAAGAGTTAATTACATTAATTTGCAAGAAAAACAATAATCCCAGAATAATCGCATATGTACACGCGATTGTGAGTAATAGTTAGAGAACCTGTTTCTTCTAGTAGGTAGCAGAAGATGACCTGCCACAACCATATACTATAGCTTGCTGAATCCTTCTTTTACACTGTTCTAGTCAAATCGGTAATTATTATAATTTAACTAAGAGTACTTGTTTTTCGTTGTCTCTCATATTTTTAAACGAGATTCTGAGACGTTTAATTGTGTTTCAATTATGTATTTTAAACACGGTGTTGCCCCAGTATTAAAGAGGAGTATGTGTCACTGCTTCAAGATTAAAATATAGCTCTGTTTAAGTGGGATGACGAAAATTCTTACAATACTATTTTCTTTTCAATAATTGCTCTTTTCTCTTTCCTAATAAAATCAATGCATATCATAAAAACACTCCCTTACATTTGTTACAAATTAAAATTATCGACTAAAATTATTTCCATGTTTTGAGTTAAAAAAAAATCACATTCTAGCTCAAAATTAAAAGTAAGTAGTTTTTTATGTAAAATATGAACAGCACTGTTTATAAAAAATAAAATCAAGTGCAAAACCTCTCACAAAAACAAATGAATTATATTAATACATTCTATTAGACAATAGCTTCATGCAAACGAAAAATTATACATTTCTGTTAAACCACAGAGGATGATGAATTTAATCCACGTAAAAAGATCTTCACTCTTGAGGTCTAAGAAATGGAGCCCACTTATTTAGATTCTATTCACTACATCTCGAGGTATAGATACCGATTATTGAAACCAAAACTAATTTGTCTTTTTTACAACCCAGGACACTGATTTGAAAACACGTTCAAATTCCCATGTGTCGGCAAATGTTACCTTTACGCCCCTTCCTTCTCGAATCTCTCTCGAAAACCAGCGACATAAAAATATCAAGAGAGTTGTTTCTAAAACCCAACATTATTTTAATTGAAGCATTGGCAGATAATAACTAAATCTCAACTATAATAACTTAGCTTCGAAGTTGATTGAGCAATTATATAGAAAACCCACCTTACAACCATTAAACAGGTCGTTAAATATACTTTGATTGAAAACAATCTACATATTGTAATTAAATATCACTAATAATTGCTATACTTGCCATTATAAAATAATTATGTATATATAATAGTCGTGTATACTTAATAATGTTTATCGTTGAATGTATATATATACAATTTCTTTGAAATGATGATAAAAAATATAATAATATACTAAATTATTTGATTCTATCAAAGACAATTATCTGAAGTGTTTTTCGTGATTTTTAATTGAATTTCTAAACCTTGAGGATGTCCATTTTCCTTTTTCCACTGGTGAATCTAATCAATAATGTGGTTAAGTTAATTTGTACGCATGAACAGAAAGAGTGGGGCTTTGAATTAATATGATATCGCCCATAGCGAATTCTACCTCGTTAAATACCTATATTCGTGGTAGTACAGTCTCAGCCACGAAATTTGGTGGAAATGAAAGAGTCCAAACTAAAGAGTTATTAGAATCAATTTTATTCACGTATTTTAGGCGTAGAAAAGATTTTACAAATTGTAATTACTGCTTATTGTGTGATTAATATCAATTCGAGAAGGAGTTTGATTGATTTACAGAAAAAAAATCGAAGAGAAATAAAACAGTTGACCCAATTTTTTAGATAAGTTAAGTGGATACATCCAAAATTAATAGCAGCTGATTCGAAGAAGAAAATACTTTCTGCTATACCAAAGTGTCATCAAACGAAAGAAAATTATAATAAATAAGTGGATATACGTAAAAAAAAAATAGGAGCTGATTTGAAAAAGAAATTCTTTATGTAAAAGTGTCATCACAATTTTCACTAAACAAAAGATTCTAGTAAATAACCACGTATGAAATATTATCTCAAATTGATTTCATTAAAAATCATTATCTTCAAATTCACCCACCAAAATAATAATAGAGCTTAATAAAATTTCTGCAATGTAATTCACTTTTATCTCATCGCTTATCCTAATATGCGATAAATACCTACGAGTTGATCGTGTTCTTTTATTTCTTTTATCCGCACTCTTGAATCCGCTGCAGCCATTTCCATCGATCTCGGGCTGATAAGGCGGCTCAGTTATCTCTGAAAAACAAAGCATTAATCATAGACCTCGTTTCCAGCGGAGATCCAAATGCACGAACAAGTCGTAAAGAAGTTCAAGAGCGTCATTTTAGTTGAATTATGAACAACTATTTAAACTCTGTTTAGTACCGACATCTCTTAGTATTGTTGTATATCGTGGACTTAAAAATAATTATTTTTATTCATTGCTGTGTTTTTAATTAGCTATTTACCTAATACTGTCTCAAATATAGTTTTTCAACTAATATTATTTGCTATATTTTGGATTTTATTTGAAGCTTTAAAAAATAAATTTGGAAGATGGTCATACAAAAACATTTTAATGATATGATATTTTTTAAATATTATGATTTTCCTGATGTGATAGTT